>LPNX010318499.1:309317-356740 GCA_001517045.1 Pseudotsuga menziesii | reverse complement strand
TTCTCCCTCATGTGATCACCATAAGGAAACCTACAAGCATGGCTAGATAGCCATTTCAACAATGAACAAGACCATATCACAAGATAAATTTGTTGACACACACAAAACCTCTGGGAAGCATTTCAAAATATATTCTCAACCTCTTTTGAACATCAAAACATATTTCTTCCCATTTTGTCATACTCGTATTTCACATGTGTGAACACTCTATGGAGACCTGAAGTCATGAGTAGATGGACAACTTACCAAATAATGGATCCATGAAATTTTATAAATTTACTTGCACAAAGACAGCCCTTGGTGGGCATTTCCAACCGACCTCTCAAACTCTTGTTTTAACACTTGGTCAATTTTCTTTTGTTCTCACTATGCAAAATATTATTTTTCCTATTTTTGGCAGATTGATATTTTGCATATTAGACCATGATAAGACAACCTGAAAGTATGGCTAGATAGTCAGTTCACCAAGGAACATGCCTATTCTACCTGATGAATTTTATCATCAAAATAACCCTCCTTGCGGGAATTTCAAAAATCCTTTTCAATTTTCTAAATCTAACACAACCAATTTTCTTGTGTTCTTAAAATGCAAAATAATATTTTTCTTACTTTTGGCAGATTTATATCTGTCATAAAACACTCCACAGGATAACTGAGACCATGTTTAGATGCACGCATCAACATGTTATATCCTAACACTTTCATATTATTTTTCTCATCATCCTATGAGATAGGGAAAGCATTTCCCTAAGGCCACTGAGGCAGTTTTTCCAGTACTGGAATAGTGCAAAACAACCTAAAACTCTATTTTGGCAGACCATTATCTTTGTCATCAAACATCTTCTTTGAGAACTGAGACTATCGTGAGATATCCTCTTCAACAAGCTGTAGGATGATAGATTCAAATAATTTTTATCATACAACTATAAGGTACGACATGCATTTTCCCAAGGCTACATGAGCTAGTTTTTCCATCACTTGGACAATTTTCTTAGTCTGGTCCAATATGCCTAAAACACTGTTTTGGCAGGTTCATAACTTCTTCCTCAGCTACTTCCAAGACAATCTGAAGACATGGTCAGGTAGGAAAAATATCAATGTACAAGACGCCCATATGGTGTGGGCATTTTCTTCAAGACACAATTTGTGACGAGAATTTTCTTAAGGCTACCTGAGCCAGTTTTCCAACACTTGGTCATTTTCCTGTTTATGACACACATAGTGGATCACATCCATGAATGGAATCATTTCTGCACTTTGTGAAAAATCGACATTCAACCTCCCTTCCTTTTGGATTAGTTTCTCAAATCTCTCCAACCATCTATCGCAAAGGATGTGGATACCTTAATGCCACAAAATGAGGAAGAAGCAATTCTCGAAACTCAACACTTTGACCTCGTCTATGCCCAATCAGGGTACTTATACACTGTACTCTCAGATGCCCATCGACATCAATCATTTGATCCTCTTGTTGTATGGATGTCACATTCCCCATATAGGCTTATTGGGTTCATTTCCTCCCACGGTAAATTTTCCCTGCAAAAATCTCTTGCAACATTTCCCATGATGGTGCAATACCCACATATCCTCATTGTGTCAATTTCCACTACAACTGTTCCAAATCCTTCATTTGGACAACCCTATTATAGACCATACAACCCTGTCTACCCTATTACAAGTCAAGTATAAATCGTTTTTCAACCATAAATGGTACCACTTGTTCCTACATCCACATCATATGCAGTGCAACTAGCCTATATCCCACCCCCGAGGTACAATCCTTACTATCCATACCCATGTACCCCAGGTAAAACACTCAGGCCCCAAATGGGAGTCAAATTTGTCCAGCCTTCTATGCAACAACAAGCTCAACAATGTGAGCAATTAAACATTGTCAATCCCCCGAATCCTCAAAATCAGGGGAGGAATAAGGGTAAGAACAAACAACCCCAACAACAAGGGTATGGGGGAAACCAAGTTTCCCAACTAACCCTAAATCAGGGTAACCAACCTACACAAGGGGGAACCCCCCCCAAGCAAGGAAATAATTCCAACCAAAGGAAAATTACCCTTTCTCAATTTGTGTCGAGTATGGTCATTACACTCACCATTGTCCACTTATCCTCAATTTCCAACAGATGGTGGGATCCAAAAATAAGACACCCACAAACCTTCCTTAGGAACCTCCTGCACAAAAACCCCAGCAAGTTGTTTTGCAACAAACCTTTCCAAATAAAGGAGTAGTTACCCAACAACTAGATCCTTGCACCCCAAGCGATGTATCTTTTGAAAAAAATTAAATGAACTCAGCATCGATCAACCTTCAGACTCACGCCAAAGGGTACACCAATGCTGACACCTCACCCATCCTTGGAGAGACTTCGATCCCTTATGGAGGCCCTTTGTAGATTCCATGCCCCAGCACGGAGCAAATTCTGAGGATACCCAAAGCATCAGTTAGGTGTACCCCTCATAATCCCCACATGAAGGTTGCCCATATTTACAACATTGTTGACGACTTGTCACAATCACCAGCCACCATTTCAACATTGGAAGTACTTCAATCTTACCCCCCAAAATGAAAGGTACTATTTAATGCACTTGTTGTCATCGATCATTTTGATGCAAACCTTATGACTTTTGACCTTAACAAAGGTGAACAAATGCTACCATCATCAGTTGCATTCCAAGTCCCAGTCATGGTTAATAAAATCATCATTCATCGATGTCTCATTGATGACGGAGCATCCATATGTGTTATGTATTCCAACGTTTAGAAGCGATTGGGTTCACTCGAGTTAGTCCCATCCTCTATCATTGTTCACACATATGATGGCATAGCATCAAAACCATGAGGATTGTACCAGAATGTGCCAATCGAGATGGGGGGGAAATGGTGATGATAGATTTTGAAGTTGTTGATCCTCACTTAAACTACAACATCCTCTTGGGTCGTACTAACATGTACACCATGAATGCATTCACCTCCTTGGTATTATGTATCATAATGTTTCCATTCAATGATGAAGTGGTCACCCTTGACCAACTTGATTACTACAACTCCCAAGCTTCCACTAATTTTGACAACGGCTTACCCATAGTAGGTGAAGCGACTCCATCACCCTATGTAGAGATTAGACCAGAAGTGTACAAATATTCTGATCTCCTAGGGCCATATTCATGCCCTCCACCTGAAATCCACATCATAATAGAGGGACTCATGTGTACCCTTTTCATCGCTGAAAAATAATTTTCCACCCTGGAGGAATCATCATCAGCAACTCCATCAAGTCACGGTGTGGAGCAAGTCTTGAACTTTTCTATGCCTCCCATGTTCCAGATTCGATTTTTATACCCCCACACAGGAGTGCAAGGAACGTCAGTTATGCCACCAATTAACACTCCTAGGACTCACGTTAGGGATCCTGATGTGGTAACTCACACCACCATTCCTCGAGATGGTTTCCAAACCTATCACACATTATGAGATGGTACCATTACGATGAGTCAACCCTACAGATCCATCTGCTGAATCCACACCATCTGTGACTAAGCCACCACCAATGGTCACCAAACCACAAAATAGGGGCATCATTCATCCCAATTTGAACAACCCCACCAACGGAGGTATCAACCAGCCTAAGTTGAAATCCCCTGCCACAAAAAACCATGCCTCTAAATACTCATCAGAAGCAACTAAACCAAACATGAGGAGTGATACCCAATGAACATTGAAGGAACACATTATGCATGATACACCTACCATGCGGGTCACACCCCCATGTTCTTTGTGTGGACAACAAGGTCATGCAACAAGTTTGTGCCCTACCTTACTAGAGCTCGAGAAATTTCTCAATACACCTGTTAGTGTCACACATGCCCCCAAGTTGATACTAGGGGCACATCAAACCCTTTGATCCATAATCCCAAATCCTTACACACCAACAAGGCATGTTCGGTTTGTTCTCAATATGAGCATTATACACACCATTTCCCCAATCTCCCTTGATTTCAAAATGCATTAGAAACCCTTTTCCTCACACAAATAGTGGAAGAACCCACACCTACCCCACCATCCGAGGTAGCTTCCATCAATATGATCACCACCGTTGTAGTTACATATATCATGTTTCCCAGTTCAACCCCTTCATATACCCCTACATCGCCTCAAGCCCCACCCGTTCATATCAATCATGCTACCCAAGATAATAGATGCAGTTCTTGTGGGAACCACACACATATGATTCCTAGTCATAACATACCAACCCAACCTACCATTATGACATCCTCACTGAAACCAAGGCTAGTTCCAATCAGGTATCACACCCATGCAAAGTATGTGGCACCACTTCCCACTATTTTTTTTTCAGTGCCCCATTTTATGAATTAAATGAGAAGCTCACCTCGAGCAGATGTGTCTCCACGACCAATTGCTCCAACTAAGTATCTCCCCACAAGAAACAACATTGGAGAAAATTGTTCCCACAATATCCAACACTATATAAGACATATATCCCCTAGTTGGATTACTCATAAGTGAGGATTCATCATCGTCAGACGAGGAGTCACCCTCCCCCGATGATAACCCTCCTCCTCCCATAAAAAACTAGTTACGGTGCTTCTTATTTCCGGAAATCAATTGGAAACCATGATATTATTGAACTGAAAGGAAATTTCATCCCAAAGGGTCTTGTGTCCTTAGAAAGGTTGTTTTCTAATAACAATACCCTGTTAAATCCTATTGTGCAATCATCTGAACAAAATGTGGTGAGTTGTAATATAGGAGCTGTTGTTTAACTTAGAATGATAAAGTTGACCAAAGCACTTTCAGATGAGCATATAAGAAGGTACATTGAGATAAAGAAAGAATTTGTGTATATTTTTTTCTTGGTCTTATGAGGATTTGAATACCTATGACACCAACATCATCCAACATAAAATCCCATTAAAGTTGAATACAAATCCTTTTAGACAGAAATTAAGGCGCATGAATCCAACCTTGCTACCAATCATTGAAAAAGAGGTAAAGACGTTGTTAGATGCAAAAATTATTGTGCTTCTTAGATATTCTACTTGGGTAGAAAATTTAGTGCCACTTTGTAAGAAAAATGGGGAGATAAGACTCTATGTGTACTTTTGGAATTTAAACAAGCGATCATTTAAAGATAACTAACCATTGCCCAAAATTGACCAGATCTTACAAATAGTAGTAGGTGTGCAGAGAATATCCATGATTGATGGCTTCTCTAGATACAATCAGATAGTTGTACATCCATGTGATAAAGAAAAAATAGATTTTACTACTCCTTGGGGGATGTTCATGTATGAAAAAATGCCATTTGGTCTCATGAACATGGGTGAAAATTTCCAGAGGGATATGGACATAGCCTTTTCTCGGTGAGAAAGGTTTGTGGTAATTTATTTAGATGACACCATTATTTTTTCTAAATCCAATGATGAGCATCTTAAACATTTAATGTGGACTTTTCTCAAGTGCCGTAAGTTTGGGCTATCGTTGAACCCAAAGAAGTCTCATTTCGCTATGCAAGAAGGTAAAGTTTTAGGCCATATGGTCTCAATTGAACGTATCAAAATTAATCTTGGTCATATTAAGGATATTTTTAAGATTTGTATCCCATGAAACAAAAAACAAATCCAATATTTCATTGGGAAAATTAATTTTTAAGGTGGTTCATTCCTAATTTTGAAGAGATCATTAAGAAGATTGTGTTGTACATGATTACACACCTAATAACCATAGGTTTGGGGTTACCAACATACTCAATCAACTTGCAGACAATTGACTCTAAAGTGCAGTAAAGGAAATAGGAGGATTAGAAAGACTTACGCGATTAACGAAGGTCGATACTTGCTAGTCCTCTTCCGCTCTACTTTACCTCCAAAGTCTTCAAGGTTGTTCTTCTTTCACCTGTCAAGAATCAATCTCCCAGATACAAGATGATTCATATATATATAAGTAGGTTAGATAAATCACATATAAGATGCATGAACATAAACATTTATCAAACCAAGATACATGAAACACATATGGAAGAAGGATTCTCTTTATTATCAATAATGAAGAAGTTCAGATTACAACCCAATGCCTAAGACAATGACTCCTCTGCAACCAAAGGATTCTGAGTTCCACTGCTCCAAAGACTTCTGTATACAGTCCACCAGCATAACTTTGCTCTCCAAAAGTATATCCTAACACCCTCCCCAAGGCCTGTATTTATATGGAGGAAATAAAGCAGTTTCGAAGGTTGAGGAGGTTGAAACAGTTAAGAGGATTAATGATAAATGGCTTAACTAATCTCAGATTATCACGTGTTTTTATGTTTAACTGTTCAGGGACATATTCGCGGGTGTGTAGAAGGACAACCCACGAATGATTCGTGACTTGCTACAAGGGAAACCTGCGAATACATCCATTCACGACTTGCTATAAGGGATACTCGCGAATGACTCGCGAGTTGCATAAAAGGAGAGTCGCGAATACAAGTCAACATAGTAAAATGGCAAAGTAATCAACTAGATAGAGGAGGAATGTATCATATAGTAAGCCAATCTATAGTGTTTTGGGAAAACCTCTATCCATAGATGTCCTTTTGTGTGCCAACATGAGGGATGTCGGCACTCGGACGGAGAGGTGCCATTCAGGTGTATAACAGATTGTAGGAATACTTAAAAACGATTAGGAGGTAAAATGGACAGTTGAATCCAGATCGTCATTTTAAAAAATAAAAGAGGACCTTATTGAAGCTCTAGTGCTGGTAAGTCCAGAATTTTCTAAAGAATTCTTAACCTCTTATTTTGCATTTGAAGACATGGTGGATGTAATCTTGTTGCAAAATAATTCAAAAGGTATGGAACAACCCATTTCATTCTTAAGTGAAACTCTTAGAGATTCATAACTTAAGTATAGAATAATTGAAAAACAAGCTTATGATTTAGTTAAAGAACTTAAGTTCTTTAGAATTTATCTTTTGCATTCAAATATCATAGCATATGTGCCTAATCCTCCAATTAAAGAGATTCTTGTACATCCTGATAGTGAGGGGAAAAGGGAGAGATGGATAACAAAGATTGTGGAATATGGCCTGGAAATCAGGCCTACCAAACTGGTCAAAGGAAAATGCCTTGCTATATTGCTAGCATATTCTAATTGTGAATCCTTGGGACTGAACTTTATTTTGAATCAATCGACATAGTTAGAATTGGAAACAGAACATGACAAAGATCATATTTTTTACAAGTATGTTTCTTCCTCTTGGTACATAGATATACTTTACATTCTTTTATATTTATTGTGCCATCAAATTTGGACAAGAGAAAGTGTCGGTCATTGGCTCTTAAGGCTATGAAATATTGTTTAGTAGATTAGACTTTGTTTTGGCAGGACCCCGAAGGAATGCTTCTTAGACGAGTGAATGAAGACGAGGCTGATATGATAACATCATATCTACATGGAGTGGTTTGTGGAGGTTATCGGTATTGTAAATCCACTACCTTAAAAATATTGAGGGCAGGCTATTATTACTAAGCCCTCATTGTTTTCTGATGTTTATGCCTAGGTAAGAGCTTTTGTTAAATGTCAAAAAAATTTAGGTGGGAAAAAACTTCTCTCTGCCTTTAAAACCTATTACACTAGATGCACCCTTTCAACAATGGGAGTTAGATTTCATAGGTGAAATCCCTTAAGTGGGAAACATAAGTGGATATTAAGAGTTGTTGAATTTTTTACTAAATGGGTACAGGTAATTCCTACTAGGAGGGAAAATAAAAAAAGTAATCATTAACTTCCTAGAAGAGAATATCCTGAGTAGATTTGGATATCCCATAAAACTTGTAACTAATAATGTTTCACGCTTTAAATCTCATGATATGGTGTACTTTTGTGAGAACATAAAATTATACTCAAGAATTCCACAACATATTACCCATAAGGTAATGGTTTGGAAGAATAAGCAAACAAAAGCCTCATCAATAATACTAAAAATATATTATTTAAAAATAAGAGAGAATGGGATACCAGACTGGAATATGTTCTCTCGGAAGATCAAGTAATTATGAAAAAATGTATTGGCACATCTCCTTTCCAACTAGTTTATGGCACTGACGTTGTTTTTCCAGTTTAATTGGGTTTACTAGTGATGAATTTTATGCAAGACGATATGGAAGAAGCAAATGAAGTTCAAAGGCGAATTTATCTGTTGATTGAAGTACAACAGGAAAGGGAATTGTTGGCAGAAAAGGCTCAAACACATAGGGATAAGGTAAAGGGAATGTTTGATAAAAAGACTAAAGAGGACAATTTTCTTTTTATTGGCATGGTTCTTAGGTGGGATGCACGAAAGGATGAAAAAATTAAACATGGAAAGTTTGATAACTTGTTGTTGGGTCCCTTTAGGATTGCAAAGGTTTTGGGAAATAACACATTTGTTCTACAGAAATTGGAAGGAGAAGAGTTTGCAGGCCCAATCAATGGGTGAAACATTTCCACATTTACTAAGGTCTTGGGTGACCTAATCTCACTATAAATATTGGTCAGTTTTCAGATTTGTTGAATAAGATTCCATCCCAATGGATTTGTAGCTAAAAAGATAATTTTTAGTTAGAATCAGTAGTTCCAATTTTATCAGGCTGACAATGATTATGAATGGCACTTGGTCCAGTGTCCTTGGAATCTCACAAGGAGAATGCCACCCCAGACATAGCCAAATGTTAGTTTTAGTTATTTCATCCTATTTTTCTTCACATTTTTCCTTCCTAGTCCAATTACTTTTGGGTTTATTTTCACCTACTTAAGTTGCCTAGTTCTAGAATATGTCTTGTGTTAAATTGCATTACATGTCAAGTTTTAATGTTAGCCTTTAGCTTAGCTCTTAATGTTTTATAATCTCTGCTGAACATTTGTATGTCTTAAGTAATCATGTAGGCTTAAAATCAACCCAAGGATTGAGTTTTAAATGTTTAAGAGGACAGTTTAATGTTTTGAACATTCCGGCAGTGCGAAATATCATTTCTCTTCATATATGCATTGCCAAAAAAAGAATGATACGAAAAAATGGATTAAAATGCATTTCAACTAATGATGGCATTGAAAAGCGTTGAAAATGGATTGATCATTAAAAAGAGTTCCTTTTACTTTGTTTTAATGTTTCATTATGGATTCATAACTCGTTTCATTTCAATTCATTATACCTTTGTTATACATTGATCCTTGATTAATTGCAAGATCGTGGGTTTCTCCTGATATAAATGTATTATGTTTTAGATTCAAATATTTGATTAGAAGGGTAATTGTTGTCAAAGGTGGCTTAGATTTACATCATATTATCAAGTTTCTTCAGTACATACCTAGAAAGATGAAAAAGAAAAGTAGTCGGAGTGGAAATTTGTTGAGATTTGAACCAGGAAATATGGAGTGGGATAAATAATTTCCACATTGTGTCCAGAACCTGAAAAAAGTAGGTTGGTTTTCCATGTGTGAGAGGATACATGATCATAATTTCCAGGTCACGGAGCATTTTTCTCTGAACTTTAAAGGTTGGGTCATGGATTTCGATGGTTTTGAATTTCAAATAACCGAGGAGTCAATTTCAGCCAATTGGTGTAATATCATAAGGATAAAGGTGGTTTAATAAGCAACCAGCTAATGAAGACTATAATCAATTCATGTTTCCTCAACACATAAACCCCAATTAGAGGAAGGGGATCCAAAAATGATTTTTGCAAGAGGAATGGTGCGATATTTTGGGCATTATTTAGAATTATGTGAGCTACAAGGAGAAGTTTGTTGTAGTTTATATGTATCATCTACGATTCCTCATTCATATCGCAGGTATTAAGAAGCTAAAATTACCTTATTAGTTTCTTAAAATCCTTTCTAAGATGGTGATTAGGGTTCATAATCACCCTAAACATATAATCCACAAAATTTTCCATCATGGCTTGGTAAATCTACTCATTTTAGAGGGATTAAAGAAACATAATAGGTCATGGTCACATTTCCTATCCTGTTCAGGATTTAAAATTGATCAAGAAAAGATAGAGGATGATAAGGGTAGGGCTGGACATAAGAAGAAAAAACAACCTAAGACTGTAATAAAATGTTAAATCAGTCTCTTAATAATTATCAAGGTGAAAAATATGCACAGAAGGAAGTCATAGAGAACAAGGAACAATGCAATATAGAGCCTATTCCCATAGTGGAAGAAATAAATGTACAGATTCTAGTCGAAATAGATAGTGGAAAGGCTCATTCACAAATCAATCTCTTGGATATCATTCAAAGTTAGGAAATTCCAACTTTTGAAGGTGGCATTCAAGACATAGGGCAAAAGAAGAATGCCATCGACATTCTTGAATTGACTACAAAAACTGAAACAAGGTCAACATGCAATAAACAGAAGCAAGATATGTTTGAACAATTGTTCTCTAAGATTGAAGTTTTTAATTCTTGTGTCTTAATGTCTAAAAGTAGTAAATGGAGATTTAAAACCAGAGATACCAATAAACTGATATTTAATATGAAGGCCCTGCTTAACCATAAACTTAAGAAAGAAAATGAATTGGCATCGAGGATTCCTCAGATGAGGAATATCAAAAGACTAAGAAGAAATGTTAGTCGGGGTTTTGGAAAATATTGATGAAGGTCTCAAAATTTCTGCATACCTTTTAGAAGGAAGACACTAAGTCAAGGGGAATACTATGATAGAGGGTTGAAAAGATGAAGCATAGCCAGATCCTGCAGATTTTAAAAGCAAGGAAGAATGTGAAAATACAAGGAAATAATTGGTTGAGTCTTCCAGCAAATAAGGCATTACAGTAGAGATGGACCATCCCATGGAAATACTTGTATATGAAAGTCACTTAAGAGAATAATTAGACATATAAAATCTTCAGAAAAAGCTCCATCAATACAAAATACATAATGTACATCTAAACAAATCAAAAGATAAGATGATGCAAGTGAGCCAAATGTTCAGAAAAGACCTCCAAGAGCTAAGAAAAAATTGTGCATAATTGGTCTAAGTGGCTGAAGAATCAGTTAAATGAAGAAAGGAGGCTCAATAGAGGAATGAATTCAGCTCACAAAACAAATTTAATATCTTCTAGAAAATCCTTCGGTCATGCAAAAGGAAAGTTCATGTTGAAAAAATTAATCCCAAGCCTTAGATGGGTTAGTTTTGTTGGTTGAAGTAGCATGTTGTGTATGAGTCAATCTCCTATTTTGAAGGAACCTATGTTCCCATAGGAGCGAATAAGGATTGGTCAATGATCCAATTGTTTTCCATAGTCATCAAAGGTTTGAGATTATACAAGCATATTCATAAACCTTTGTTTGTCTCATGAAAATCAATAGGTGTCTCAAGTTACAGGTGGCAGTAATCTTTAGGATTGATTTTTGATGAATCAATGGAATAAATTAAATGTAAAACTATGTTTTTATTATCTAGTCAATTTGTAAATATTTTGGACAATATTTGACCCTTAGATTATGGATCGGATCTCAAAAATTGCTTTTAGAACTTTGTTTATCTATAAGATGTAAAGAGTTAGATAATATAGGGGGTCACTAATAAGAGGGTCATGAGGATATTTTGGAGAGTCTAAGACATATACTATGTTCATTTTAGAGACCTGCAACAAATGCTGATATTAATACCATATTTTAAAAGTCGGGTTTTAGCTTTCTTTTAACTCGAATGTTCTGTTGTTTATTTTAAACTATCACTATGCTGAATTCTTTCATGTTGATTTTATCATTATGAAGGCTCATTTGGTTATTGAATACTCATGAAACGTGGGTCTAAAATGTGTTTCTGAACATAGTATTTTTAAATGTTACATGTGATTGAATAATGGTTCCACTTGCTACCATTAGAATTGTAAAAACTGAGTTATTTTGTTATGTAATTTCTGTTTTGGTCAGCATCTCATTATTATCAGAGTCATGATTGTTTTCATATGTCTTACACTCTTACCCCTTTTACCTAAAGACCCCTCAACACTTTATCCACTTATCTTTAAATATAATTCTAAAATCCGAGTTGCCTAAACTCTGTGGCCCATTAGTCTAGTTACATAAATTAGGACTAATAGTCACCGTCATCGTCTTCATCATCCTTTTTTTCTTCATTGTCATCCTCATCGTCATCACCATCATCATTGGCATCATCGTCATCATCATCATTTTCATAAAGAGGGGACATTGTCACCACCATCATGATCCTCATCCTCATCATCCTTGTTTTCATTGTCATTGTCATCATCATTATCATCATCTCATCATCAATGTCATCATCATCATAATCATCATCATTTGCATAAAGAGGGGACCTATGGTCATCGTTGTCATCATCATCATCATTTGCATAAAGATGGGACCTGTATCCGTCGTCGTCGTTGTCACTTCCACCATCGTCGTCATCACCATCAATGGATAAATATACATTTTGAATAATAGATAAGATGTTAAGTTCTTTAACTAATCCCAATTTATTGTAAAATAAAATATTTAGTAACGTGGAGTGAAATTTTGACTATATATTACAGTAAATCATCATCATCATCATCATCACTACCATCATCACCATCACCAGTGACCATCACCACCATCGTCATCACCACCATCATCATTATCACCATTAATATGTTAGAAAAACAAGATCGCAAAGCAATAACAATAAACAAGATGCAAATATAAAACACATTAACACATTACAAGAGAGACAACAATATAACGTGGCTTACCCAAGATGGGCTACACCCACACAAAAATTGTCAGTCCTTTATTATTATATCGTCCAACAAGATGAAGGGATACAACCTGCAGCACACCCATTGCACTTCCTCTTCACTTTCTCACTGTCTCTCTCACACAATCACAGAGATCATTTTACAATGCTACTATACAATACACAACCATATTACATGTTTTCCTTTTATAGGGGAATTATCATGGGAAAATACCACGAGTCACCCAATACCACGGGCCCATAAATTGTTGGGCAACAAATATCCCAAAAAATCTTTTAGGAGCCTAGTGACCCCTGAATCTCCCACTTAGGGGGACGCCCCCCTCCTCGGACCCCCACGGGGGGCCGATGTCCCCCCGCATCCCCTGTTGGGATGAGTGTACAGTAAAACTGGGGTACAAACAAGACTGAATAATAACATCTTTGCATCTGGAAAATTAAGCTCCACAACCAACATAATATACATTTTGAATCATCACCACCACCACCACCACCATCACCACCACCACCACCACCACCATCACCATCATCACCATCACCATCATCATCATTGGATTGATATACGTAAGAAAATGTTAAGACATTTAATTAATCTAGTAACACAGAGTGAAATTTTAACTACATATTATAATAACTCATAAGGTATTATAATAGTTATAAAGGAAGATTGTTAATGTGTATTATATAGACATATTTTGGATTTAAGTTGTGTTAGTTATGAAATCCGTTTTCAATGTTTTGAGGGGAGATTTTATTTATTGTGAAAGATTCAATATAAGTTTTGAAAAATAAATAAGAGGTTAAAATTTAATTTATTTTAATTTGTTAAGAATAAATCATTAATATTGTATAATAAAATTTTAGCTATATAATACGTAATTGTATGTTGTAAGATATTATAGGAGTTGAGGTTAGGAGTCGGTGTATGGATTAATGGTTGCTTCCATAGAAGTCTACCTTGAAATATTTATGGTTAGGATGCCCTTAAACAACTACAACTAGGATGGTAGTCTAATCTTGTTGATTACGTCTTATCCAATATTAAGGATGACCTCGTCTTATCCAATATTAAGGATGACCCCAACTCCAGAGGTTTATTAGAAGATGGCCCATTTAACAAGGCTTGTTGGATGGTCTTGTAAGTTTCTCATATTTACGTTATATAGAGAGAGAGAGAAAATAGCAAAATGTTTATCAAATTTGCCATGGGACAAGCTACCAATAGCAGAGTAGTGACTATCAACTTTATGGACAGTCCTAAAGATTTCCAAGGACAAGCAGATCCCAAAGCTACACATATATGGTGATCGATTGGGTTAATGGAAAAATCAATATCAGAGCTCCACATATTCAATACCTGCTAAAAGAAATACAAGTCTTGAAGCCCTCCTTTGAATTGGTATCATTTTCTCATATCTATAGAGAGCTAAACATAGAAGCAAACACACTATCGAAATTGGATCTAGCAATTCAACCAGGGGTCATTGAAGTTGAGGAACATGCCTGTTAGAACTGAAGTTGTACTCCCTTGGTTTTCTTTTAAAAACTTTATTTTCTTGTCTTTTGGTTTTCATTTTTCATTATTATTATTATTATTATTATCATTTAAATCCTTTATTTTAGATTTGGATTGAACATGGATTATAAATATTTAATCTTCATTTTTAGTCTTCAAATACATGATTTTATATTGTTCTTAACGCTTGTATAAATATTTGTGAGCATCTTATAAGAGAAATGTGAGTTAAAACATCCCGACAACGTAATGATGAAGAAATACATAGGAATGTCAAATGATGAAAATATTTTTCCTCTATTTTAGTCATTATTGTTGAGCGCATATTACGAAGAGATGGAATACAATTTAAGAAAACCAAAAGAGGTTTTTGTCCATCAAAAACTCATTTACAAAAAAATCTCTCATTTTTTTAACAGATGTCACAGTTTGGAAGATTCGAATGAATCTTTATGGCCCATTTTCCCAGATTTAAAAAGTAAAAGATTTCATGTTTTAGTCATAATATTTGGACACACTTTCCAAACAACTGGAAAGTAATTTGTAAAAACCAAAGGAACTCCCTTGGTTTTCTTTTAAAAACTTTATTTTCTTATCTTTTGGTTTTCATTTTTCATTATTATTATTATTATTATTTTATCATTTAAATCCTTTATTTCAGATTTGGATTGAATATCGATTATAAATATTTAATCTTCATTTTTAGTCTTCAAATACATGATTTTATATTGTTCTTAACGCTTGTATAAATATTTGTGAGCATCTTATAAGAGAAATGTGAGTTAAAACATCCTGACAACGTAATGATGAAGAAATACATAGGAATGTCAAATGATGAAAATATTTTTCCTCTGTTTTAGTCATTGTTATTGAGCGCATATTACAAAGAGATGGAATACAATTTAAGAAAACCAAAAGAGGTTTTTGTCCATCAGAGACTCATTCAGAAAAACATCTCTCATTTTTTTTAACAGATGTCACAGTTTGAAAGATTCGAATGAATCTTTACAGCCTATTTTCCCAGATTTAAAAAGTAAAAGATTTCATGTTTTAGTCATAATATTTGGACACACTTTTCAAACAACTGGAAAGTAATTTGTAAAAACCAAAGGAGGTTTTTGTCAAGAACGGATTTATATACAAAAGCCTCTCTCCATTTTTTCACATATATCATGGTTTAGGACATATAGGTGGCTCTTGCAAGATGTTTGTTTCTAGGAATTCACCAAATTCGCCTCCTACAAAAAACATTTAGTCAAAGATCAAATATTTAAGCAATAAGTTTCACAATTGGTTGCATATCCAACACCCAAAGAAGGAGGTATAGATGCAGGAACATAAACAAATATCAATCTTGATCATCAACTATTTTACCATTTCTTGGGTACCAATCATTCTGAATATATTCTCTGATGGAAATATTCAGAACATCCCAAGTGGATAGTCATCTCTCAAATAAATGATGGAAAGTATGTTCTTTTAACTATTGCAGAAGGTTGTGACCCTGTGAACATGCTATTTTATTGTGATCTCACTGCTCTTCCTCAAGGTCTTGAATGTTTCAAAGGAAAGAAGGAGATGCTTCTTTTCCAAAAACTTATTAATAACTTTGAAGCACAGTATGAACTTATTGCAAATGATGGTGCTTTATTCACTTTGTGAACCAATAAAAATGTTCCTAGGTATAAATTAATTCATGTAGACTTTACATAGCCAGAAGCTTGGAATAATGTTGTTGGAGAATCCGAGAAGGATGTCCTTGAATAAGCTTGTTGTGTCAATGGAAATCAACTTATATTGAGCTATTTAAGAGATGCCAAGTATGCTATGCAATTACGAGACTTACAAACTGGACACTTGCTTCATAATTTTCCAATGGATATTGGGTCACTTGGTGATATATCAGGAGGCATATAGACAAAGAAATATTTATTGGTTTTACAAGGTTTCTTATTGCTAGCATTATCTATCGATGCAACTTAGATGTAGTAGAAAAAGTAGAATTTGTAGTATTTAGAGAGACTATTGTTCTAGAGCTTGATAGGACAAAATTTGAGGCAAAACAGGTTTTTGTCACTAGCAAGGATGGAACTCAGATTCCAATGTCCATTGTATCCAAGAAAGGCGTTGCTCTGGATGGTTCTCATCCAACGTTGTTATATGGTTATGGGGGATTTAACATTAGCATCACCCCATACTTCAATGTTGGTCGCATTGTCATTACAATAAATTTAGGGGCAGTCCTTGCCATTGCAAATATTCGTGGTGGTGGTGAATATGGAGAAGAATGGTATACATCATGCTCTCTTGCAAAAAAAAAAAATTGCTTTGATGATTTCATATATGTTTATGAGTTCCTTGTATCAGAGGGGTATACATAATCTAAAAAGTTATGTATTGAAGGTGGCAGTAATGGTGGACTTCTTATTGCAGCTTGTATAAATTAGAGACATGACCTATTTGGTTGTGCACTGGCTCTCGTTGGTGTTATGGACATGTTGTATTTTCATAAATTCACTATTGGTCATGCATGGACATCTTATTATGGTTGTTCAGATAAGGAAAAAGAATTTCATTGGATGATTAAATACTCACCATTGCATAATGTAAAGAGACCATGGGAGACAATAGAACAAAACTTATAGTATCCTGCTACAATGTTATTAACAACAGATCATGATGACCTTGTTGTGCCACTTTATTCTTTGAAACTCTTAGCTACGATGCAATAAATTCTATGTAAGAGCGTGGAGAATAATCCACAGACTAATCCAATTGTTGGCCGAATTATATTGAAATGACACTTGCCATGTGTTTGTGCTAGAAATTGTTCCCAGACTACCACAGGAACAAGCTAGAACAATCTCAAAAATAAAAGTAAAATGAAATTGGGTTTTATTGATTTTGGTTTGAAAATTCATCAACAAGAAGGTAAAAACATCAACAAGCTAAAACAAGTACTGAATCATGAACAAGTATGAAGAACTGGGGATCAAACATAGAAAAATAAACCATAAATATTACAAATATAATACTGATTCCATCCACAACATACAAGCATTTGCATGAGTAAAAACATTAAATAAGAAATGAAGTTGTACATTGAGTGATAAGATAGATCATAAACAAAACTAGCATGAAATATAAAGTGGCTTATCATTATGTATAAAATCAATATTAGTCTTCAAACTTGCATAAGAGTCTTGAGTCTTAGCTTGTAATACCTCCAGCACTAGAGCCTCTTCTGGCACAAACTTCCCACCCTTGCACTATATGCTTCTCCTCTTTTTATAATTACCAAGATATAATCTGAAGTAGTTCCATTTTCACTTCTTTAGGTCAAATTCGAAACTACTCAGCAGTTACATTAACCAACTTTCAAAAGATTAAAAACTAATTGACTAAAAAAAAAATATCGGATTCTTGGGAAATTTGGCGAATTTCTGAAAAATGGGTCTCAAAGAATCCTCCATATATCTCGATCCAGGACATCTGTGCAAAACCTGAGAGAGGTTTTTTGAAATGAGTCCGTGATGAACAAAAACCTCTCTTGGTTTTTAAAAATTCCCATTCAATTGATAGGAATATATGCCAGAAATTTGTGACTAAAACATGAAATTATTAAATATTTCAAAGCCTGAAAAATAGGCCACAAAGATGAATTTGAATCTCTCAAACGATGACAACTGTTGCAAAACTGAGATAGGTTTTTATGAATGAATCCGTGATGAACAAAAAATTCTTTGGGATTTCTGAAATGCATCTCCATTGCCTCGTAATCAGTGCTCAATTACAATGACTAACACAGGAAAAACATTTTTTGGCAAAAGGCTTGAAACAAGGGTTAGACCTTGGATATATACCATGAATTCAAAAGCATTTTGAGACTTCGAAAGGCTATAATACTTATTAAGTCATTAAAAGAAAACTAATACAGAAAAGAAATAACTTAAAACAAACTATAAGTTATAAAACTCAAAAAACATACATGTAAACTATTAAATTTAAAACAAAATCAAAATGAAAAGTAAATAAGACATAAAACCTTACAAAAACAAGACACAAAGACTAGGAACAATTTTCAGTCTTAACAGCGTGAACATAGAAGATTTGTATCAACACTTGTGTAGCAGATATAAGGATGAGGAATTTGTTATTTTGCTCCAAAAGAAAGCTACTCGCCAAATCCGAGATCCATAATACAACTGTCCAACAAAGTCTAACGACACATTTAGATGATAGATATAAAAATCATAGTTTTAGGAGTTATAGAAACTCCTTGATTTTGTAAAACTGTTTGAACATATTACTCCTTAAAATGTGGATCTCATTTAAAATCTCTTGGAATACTTTTTTGTAATATATAGTGGCAGTCTAGTAGTAAAGGGGGTAGTGGTTTATGTGTTGGACTTGGGTTAGATGTTATCAAGCTTTGTATCAAAGGCATATATGACAAACTCTTAGTAAGTTTCTGAAGATTGTTTATTTGGAATGAAACATATTATATAAGCCATGTTTTGATCTATTATTTTTTTTTGTTGAAGTTTAAGATTTGTTTGATCACCTTGCTTATCATTTCCTTTCTTAATGAATGTTTTTATCTTTAGATGCTTTTAAGTTTGTGGAGTTAACTAAAGTTCTTTTAGTGTATGTATATGGTTTATGTCTATATTTCAGACCTTTTGTTCAGATCTTCATGATTTATTTCTGATTTAGTTATTATATGTTGTTTATATTTCTTTACCCTATTTGTACAGGATTCCTTCACAATCTACAAAATTTTAAAAAACATTGTTCTAGTTTTTGTTTTTGGATGTCCTAGCTTGTACTTTGTAGTCTAGGCACAATTTCTAGTACAAACAACACCAATGGTCAAGTCACCAATTTTTTTATAAGATTGTAAGGTACACANTATATATATATATATATATGAGAGTGTGCACGCGTTATAAGATATTATAAAGTTTAAATTTAAGTAGTAAAGCGTTATAAAAAGATAAGAAGTTAAATTAAATCAATTATAAAATATAATGAGAATAATCATGTTTAAATAAATAAGATTTTATATATCTATATGTATATGGAATGAGAGATTCTTTCCATATAAATTGTGTATCAATAATGAGATGATTTTAATGTTTTGAATAGGCATTCTACTAACTCAAAAAAAAAAACATTTTTTTAATAATATATTTATTGAAAACTTAATTTGTTTTTTAAAAATATTATAAGTTTAAATTAAAAAAAATTATCAATTAATAATTAAATAATAATAAGTTATTATTTATTTTATTTAAAAATAATAATTAAAAATCTAATATTAATTAATTTTTATTTAAAATATACAAGTTCAAATTTTAAAAGAATAATTTGAGTTAATAATTAAATAATAATAAATTATCATTTATTTTTTCTAAAAATAATAATTAAAAACTATAATATCAATTGATTTTAATTTAAAATATATAATTTGTTCAAAATTATAAAAAAATAAAATATTCTCTCATACAAATTAAACGTTTCACATGTTTTTAAAACTAAGTCAACAATGATCCAAAAAGTAAAAAAATCAATAATTAACAAAACAAAACAAAACCAACCAAAAAAACGTTACCATGTGCACTCACTTTCTTTCGTAACATGTGGTGGCCTATTCCTCACGTTATCGATTGAGTGAATCACACCTTTTAGGTTTTTCAAAAACTAAATTACTTTAGAGTTGGAACTTAGTTTTTAACTACTTCTTGGTTGGATTTGAAGTTCTAGAAAGCAAGTGCTAAGAATGGTGTACACCCATGTGACTTTGATGTTAGAAAGTGGTTTGTCAACCGTTAGAGTAGACTTAGTATAATGCTAACTTTGATGTGTATATTGAAATGTTTTTTCTTTTCGGTGATGACCAATGAATAAATAAATTTTTATTTATTTTTTAATAATAAAACCAGCATAGATCCATTTAAAATGGGATTTATCAAGCATCGAAAGGAATCAAATTTCTCAAGGTGTAAACCTTTTTTTAGAGTGGAAATGTTAGGAAATGTGTAATCCAATGTTTATGGTTTTAGCTTATCTAATTTATGTTGTTTTAGATATATGCAATTCTAAATCATTTATGTTATATATATATATATATATATATATATATATATATATATATGAAGGACACGTGTCAACTCTAAGATGAGCATGGAAGGAGTTACACATCTCTCTCCTACTGGGCTATAGAATGCACCTCTTTGGTGCAAAAATATTGTTGGGCTATGGGCAAACTCGGGTTTTATACCATGAACTTCACACCAACAAAAAGACCCACAGTGTTGGCCCTTTCAGCAACAACCTGCGAACAAGTTGCAGTCTCACCCGAAACAGCTATGGGGTGCCGCAGAACCAGGTTTCTATAAGCAGAAGAGGGATATTACTGTACCTTTAGCCTTAACAAATAATAATCATACAATACAGAGCTTGACTTGTACTTAAATAGCTTCGCAGTTAGATGAACAAACAGTTTCTTGCTTAACCCTTAACTGGGAATTCACAGCAAAGTTATTATTTAGCAGTTATCTTACTTTATCAATTATCTACTTATCAATGCATAAAATAAAACCATAACAGAAACAACACAAAAGAACCACAACACCAGATATAACGTGGTTCACCCCCAGTGTAGGGGCTACGTCCACAAAACTGCGCTTTTATTCAACTTTTTTCACAACAACAGTCCTGATCTGCGCACTCAACAGCAGATCCACCCTTTAAGTCTAACTGTGCACTTAGCTGCAGTTCCTTTCTTACAATCTCTAAGCTGCGCACTCAGCTGCAGTTCCTTTCCTTACAAAACCCTCTGCGCACACAGCTACAGAGGTCATCCACACACACAGCTGGGACTTGACCTTAAAACCCAAAAATAGATCTAACTTCTTCGCATCATATGATCCTCATTTCATTAGATGATCTTGACATCTTTACATGAGTGCCTATTTATACAAGTGCACTATTACAAAATCATGGACTTACACCCAAAAATTATGGACAATTACAAAAAGAGGGCTTTGACTCAACCCCGACACCCCTAAGACTATTTTGAGTCGCAACTCCGCTTACAAGCTTCCACAAAAACCACGGAGTTACCAAATTTGAGGACCGTTAAGGTGCGCGCCCCAACAGGCCCCTAAGACTCACTAGTGTCCCGTCCCGGGACACTCTGCTGCTTGTCTGGTGGGAGAATTTTGTTGGCGAAGATAGTAAACTGTTTGTGGAGGCTGCGCATGATATCTTCAGCTGCTTGCTCCTTCTATATGATCTCCTTTTCGCAGTTGTGGCAATACTCTCTTGCATCCTTATCAATCGTAGGCCACCACAATCCAGCTGTCATAATATTCTGAGGTGTAGCTTTTCCTGCATAATGACCTCCTGCTGCTCCAGAATGTGCCTCAGCCAAAATCAATGGCTTTTCATGCTCCAGGACACATCTGCGTTGTATTTCATCTGGCCCTATCTTATATAGCTGTCATGCTATCAAAGTAAAGTCAGCTGCTCTAACCACCAGCTGCTTCTTCTGCTGTGTTGTCATCTCAGTGGGCGCAAAAACCTATAGATAAGTACTGAACAATATCCTGAAAATAGTCATCAACCATCTGGATGGCAAACAACTGGGCATCCGGAAGACCTTCGTCCAAGCTAGTGGGTTCTTCTCCTGACTCGAGCCTCGACAAGTGGTCAGGCCCTAGGTTAAGTCTTCCAAGATTAACTATGATTTCAAAGTCATATTCCTGAAACAGAATCAACCATCTACATATCCTTCCACCTAACACAGGCTTGTTAACCAAATACTTCAAAGCAGAATGGTCAGTGAACATCTTAAAATGCGATCCTAACAGATAGTGTCAAAACTTCTGCAAGGCATAAACCATAGCTAGACCTTCTCGTTCTGTCGTAATATAATTCCTTTCTGCTGTGGACAATTTTCTACTTGCAAAAGCAATAGAGTGATCAATATTACCATCACCTGACTGAGACAATACTACACCTAAAGCAATGCAAGATGCATCGACATGAACATTAAACTCCTTATTCTAGTCAGGGAATACTAGGATAGGGGCAGTTACCATCTTTTCTTTCAAAATGTCCAAGATTTCCTGACACTCAGGTGTCCATTCAAACTTGATATCCTTCTTCAACTTCTTCTCCATAGGGGCTGTAATCTGAGCATATCCTTTGATGAATTTCCTGTAATATCCAGTATGACCAAGCGTAGTGCAAAGTTGCTTAATAGACTTCGGAGGTGGCAAGTTCACAATGATGGCTATCTTTGCAGGATCCACCATCAATCCTTGCTTGCATACAATATGACCTAGCAGAATTCCAAAAGGTGCACAAAAGATACACTTCTTCAGGTTCAATGAAATCTGATGCTGTCTACACTTGTCCAGCATAAGCCTTAAGCTAGCTATATGATCTTTTAATAAACCAAAGATAGTCCAATCATCAAAGTAAACTTCCAAGAACTTATGAATGAATTCCTTAAATGCAGATATGACTACCTTGGAAAACATAGCAGGTGCATTCTTCAATCCAAAAGGCATAACTGTATACTGAAAAGATCCCATTTCTGTAGCGAAGGTTGTTTTATGTCAATCCTCTGGAGCAATTCTGATCTAATGGTAACCTAAAAATCCATCAGTAAAAGAATACACTTCTTGACCTCCGACATTGTCTAAAACTTCATCTATAAAGGGAGTCGGAAACGGATCATGTAAACAGGCATCATTCAACTTCCTGAGATCAACACAGATTCGGATTTCTCCCTTGGTCTTCTTTTCTTGTACCACCATGGGGTTGACCCATTCTGACTCTTCGACAGGCTCAATGATTCCTGCTGCGAGCATCTTATCTAGCTCCGCCCTGACTTTTTCTTTATACTTAGGGTTCAGCCTATAAGGGCGCTGCTTCACAGGCTTCGCATCAGGTTTCAAAGGGATTTTTATCACTCCTATATCACCAAGGATACCTTTCATTTCTGAGAACTTCGTCGGAAATAGGTCCTGATACTCATGGAGAAGTTGGGTCACTTTGCTTACCGTTTCTTCATCCCAATAATCTCCAATAGTAGCATACTTAGGCATTTATTCTGACCCAATGTTTACTTTTCTGGTCTTCAAGGGCTGAGTTGCTTCAGGAGCTTCAACTGTTGGGCCATGTACTTCGCAATATCCTTCTGACTCGGGAATATTGATGTTGCGCGGGTCATCATCCTCGTCAATTGCGAGGTTATAGCATTTGAATGCATTGGCTTCTTGTTCTTTCCAATCAGGTTGGTACTCGGTTGTTTCTTTACCATCAAACACCTTAGTGTGGATCAACCTAATAGCTGCGTCCAACGCAAGACAAACCTCATTAATAGAAAATGTCAGCACAAAACTATCAACAAGACTATCCCAACTTACAGTACCATGGCGAAGCTCCACCTCCACATACCAGTTCTTTGCTACAGGTTCCAAAGTGTGCACAAACCGATTTACCCATTCTTCACGAGGTACATGCTTCCATGCTTCATAACACTGCTCCAAATGTTCTTGAGGGCTAGTCTGACCATTAAACCTGCTTCGCACCTCCTGAGGTTGATCCACGAATCTGAGGCAAAGAAGATTTTGACAAGCTTCCCAACTCTGAATATACTTCTTATGACCATTCCACCATCTGGAAGCTATGGCTTTGAATACTGAATTTAGAGTCTGCATTTTCTATGAATCTTGTACCTGCTCTGAAAATTGCGCAATAAAATCTGCTGGGTCTGTCAAGCCATCAAAAATAGGTAAGGCTCTTGTCTGTAATCTAAGCCATCTAAGGGACTTGGTAATTCTTGCACATCGATGTCCATGTAGTTCATAAAGTATATTCTGCCAATTCTCTAAACCTTCATCTGAATCAGTCATGCAAGAACTATCACACTGCCTGTCCATTATACCTTCCGGAGTAGGGTTAACATAGTCTTCTTCTTTAGCTGTGATGTTCTAGATATGATCCAGAATATCTTGATCTTCATCTCTGACTGGCTCTGTGTACCTCTCTCCTCGAGAAGGGTCCAAGGGTACTATAACTATCAAGCCTTTTCCTTCAAAAGTCATCTGCCTGTTTTTAAGGTTGATTACTGCAGAATTCTCTATTGCCCATTCAATTCCTAGCAAAGCTGGATAGGGGTTGCTATCATTAATTATCTCAATGACTTCAAAATCTGCTAAGGTATTGACTCCATCAATGTCTACTGGGACACTAGGGAATCTTCCTAGGGGCACAATCTTCTGCTGATTGGCTAATCTCAACTGTATAGGGGACCATTCAAGGGTAGGTTTTCCCATTTGTTCCCATGTCTACTTAGTTAAGACATTTACTTCTGATCCCAGGTTGAAAATGATATCAGTCATGTCATACTCTCCTATCTGAGCATGCAATCTCATTTCTCTTCCAGTTCTTCTAACTCTATTGACAGTTTTTTCTTTGCCAGAGCTTCGCTGAGGTTCGTAAGAAGCAATAACTTTCTGTAACTCATTTAAAACATTTTGATTTCGTAAGAGCTTCATACAACTCTGTAAAAATGTCGACAGTGTACTTACTTTATCTGTCAAAGCTTCTTGAGACTGTGACTGTTGTTGATGCTGCTACGCAGGTGCTACTGCTGTGCTCAGATCAACAAAGTACTTTTTGGCTTCCATAAATGTTTCTTTTTCTCTTCCCACATCGAAGGTTGGAATTTTCTCTGGGGTCTTACGAAGCCAAGCCTCGTCAAGTTGTTTCTCCTTATACTGCACTTGCGTCGTAGCTCCACTCCTTGTAACAACGTTAATGGCTGGGACAGGTCTTTGCTCTACAATCATCATCTGAATATTCTGAGGAGGAGCGCTATTTATTTCTTGTATCTTAGCTATCAGCTGTGGGCATTGCTCAATGACATGATCTACTGCTCTGCAATATCGACATGTCGTAGTTGGGTTCCGACAGTCTCTAGCTAGATGTCCTGCCTGATTACTGTTATAGCACACAACCTGGCCTCGACCTCTTCCAAGAATACCACCACGACCACGACCTCCAAAAGTACCTCGACCTGATGTACTACCACGGTAACCATATCCATCATTGCCTTGTGGATCGTTTTGTACCCTATAAGCATCATATGTTCGCTCTCGCATAAGGTCAAAGCTGTGACATTCCTCTTCGTTGTGTCCAACTGACTTACAGAACTTGCAATAGGGATTCTTAGGTACTTGCACATATCTTTGTAGCAGATAGCAGTCTTCAGGTCGATGCTGGTCAGTTGTTCTACAAATCTCACAATATAGAACATTAGGGTTAAATGGGTTTGGCGCACCAGTATTCAGGTAATTTCTTAGCGTAGGACATTGTTCCTTGTCATGACCTTCTATCCTACATCATGTACACCACACCTCTTCGCGAATATATTTCCCTTTTTTCATGTCGCACAGCGCCAAAGCCATTTCTGCTAACTGCGCTTGTATTTGGGCTATGCCAGAATTATCTTCGACAGGAGCTGTCTCCAGTTTCATGGAAATCTCCAAAGCCTCTTGCTGATCAGCAACCTTCTGTTGCATGAGTGGCATTCTGATATGAGGTAATAAGGCTGCAATGAACCATTCTTTATGCTGCGTTGGTCCAATAGTGAAACTAACTTGATCTAGCAGAACTTTGAACCTCTGATCAAAGTCCCAAACTGATTCACCTCACCTCTGCTGAATCTCTTTCAATTCAATTATACACTGTGACTCTGATTTAGGCTTCTTGAACTCTTTGATCATCGCTGTTTTAATATCAGCAAAGACATGGTTCTGAGTAGTGAAAAATTTCATAAACCAGGTCAAAGCTCGATCTCTAAAAGAAGTGACCAGCTGCGCTCTTCTTATATCTTGATCCAAAATGTTCTTAGCAGTCCACACAGCTTTGCATAAAAACCAAAACTGTTCTGGATCCTTTGATCCAATTCCTTTGAATACTGGGAGCTTGATATCATCAGTCATATGGGCCATAGTGGACTGAGGGGGGGGGAGAACTTATTGGGGTAGACTGACCTGCGACAGGAATACTCGGGCTAGGGTTACTTCCAGACTGCGACGGGTTCTCAGGGGCAACAGATCTTCATTGCGGAGTTATAGGAGGGTTTCTAACAAAAGGGGTTTCTTCAGATTCAGGGTCTTCTGGCGTATACTCGGTATTCTAACCTAGGGTATAGGATTCTAGGTTTCTCTTGTATCTTTTACCGCTTCGCAGTAAACCACTTTGCTCATCGAAGTTACTTTCACTTCCAAACATAGGTTAGTAAAAATAAATCTAGCAATCTAATTTTATAAGCAATATGCCCTTCTCAACCAAGAGCATTTTAATTTGCAGACTAAATGAATTTAGGTACTTACCCCTTGGTCCTTTGAAGAACTGCCTTTCAGCTTCGCTAAAAGAGGTACTTGTGTCGATGGCAAATTCTATCACAAATGCTTCAAGGGTTCGCGTTGTCCAGAAATCAACAGCTCGTGATATCACGTTATTCACTCTTTTCAATATGTTAACTCTTGCGGGGGTCTAGTCAGGAAACTGATCTTCCTTGAATTTGGTCTTTCTTTCTGTCAACCTTTGCAAGAAGTCGTCTGAGCTACGACAAGGATCCTTATTTTCTTGTTCCGCAAATTTCAGATAGGTCTCTTCGATCCAGTCGCCGATTTCTTTCACTGAGGGTCTCTAAAACATAACCCTCTAGGTACGACGTAAATCCCTCTTGAGCAGATACTGTTCAACTGGTAACGGAACCAATTTGTTGGGCTATGGGCAGACCTGGGTTTTATACCATTAACTTCACACCAACAAAAAGACCCACGGTGTTTTCCCTTTCGGCAACAACTGGCGAACAGGTTGCAGTATCACCCGAAATAGCTATGGGATGCCACAGAACCAGGTTTCTGCAAGCAGAAGAGGGATATTACTGTACCTTTAGCCTTAACAAATAATAATCATACAATACAGAGCCTGACTTGTACTTAAATAGCTTCACAGTTAGATGAACAAACAGTTTCTTGCTTAACCCTTAACTGGGAATTCACAGCAAAGTTATTATTTAGCAGTTATCTTACTTTATCAATTATCTACTTATCAATGCATAAAATAAAACCATAACAGAAACAACACAAAAGAACCACAACACCAGATATAACGTGGTTCACCCCCAGTGTAGGGGCTACGTCCACAAAACTGCGCTTTTATTCAACTTTTTTCATAACAACAATCCTGATCTGTGCACTCAACAGCAGATCCGCCCTTTAAGTCTAACTGCGCACTTAGCTGCAGTTCCTTTCTTACAATCTCTAAGCTGCACACTCAGCCGCAGTTCCTTTCCTTACAAAACCCTCTGCGCACATAGCTGCAGAGGTCGTCCACGCACACAGCTGGGACTTGACCTTAAAACCCAAAAATAGATCTAACTTCTTCGCATCATATGATCCTCATTTCATTAGATGATCTTGACATCTTTACATGAGTGCCTATTTATACAAGTGCACTATTATAAAATCATGGGCTTACACCCGAAAATTATGGACAATTACAAAAAGAGGGATTTGACTCAACCCCGACACCCCTAAGACTATTTTGAGTCGCAACTCCGCTTACAAGCTTCCACAAAAACTGCAGAGTTACCAAATTTGAGGACCGTTAAGGTGCGCGCCCCAACAAATATTAGTGTAAACTAAATAGTGCACTTTCAACGAATCTTGGATGTTTACACACTAGTCAAGTTGTAATGGCATTAATAATTATCCTTGCTGAGTTAGAGAAAGCTTCTCTTTTTGCTGAAGCTTCACAACTCTACTTAGATTTAAAATTTTATTTTGTGTTACAAATCTGTTGGGTCTGGGTGAAGGGGTACCCTGTCTGAAAGAATTGTTTTATTTATAAAAACGATCAACAAGCTGCATCAGCTACCTCCCAGTCCCTCTCTGACAAGCACACAAAGTGTCTGTGGAGTCTCCAGGCTAAAAACTCAATCTTTCCATCCTTGAAAGCGTAATGTGAGAATGTTCATGGAATCGTCTGTCCATTGTACTGCCTGACTCATGCATTTTCTGCACATTTTCTATAGTTGCGATTGATTGAGCGCAAATTGGGCCCGAATTTATTTATCAACCATATTTAAAACTAGAGAGATCAGTCATACTCTGCAACAATCACCTGGCCGTAAATTCTTAAAAGGTAAGAATGCATCCTTTTTTGGGGGATACAAACTAACATTGAGGAGGCTCAAAATAACAGTTGTATTCTTCGGGTCATGTAACTTACGAACGAATTTAACAACCCTGCAACTCCCTCCTTTTATTTAAACCAGAGTAATTGCAACAAGAGGGTCTAGTCAACAATGACTGTAGACAATTCATTTTTTTTTATAGACCCGATGCTCCACTAAGCTATTGTTCATTGACACAGTGTTAATCACTTTCCACAGTAGAAGGACAACTTTAATTTGGACCATTTGGGCCACCTAGTGTTCCAATGCCCAAAATATAAAGGTCTCCTTGTGAGTAAATCAAAGTCCATTGCACAACACTTGTTGGCATCAATGAAAACTTTAGTCCGTTAGACACAATACTCACTGAGGGGGGGGGGGGGTTAATCAGTGAGCTAAGGCTTCAACTCAGTTTCAACTTTTTCTACCAATCTTATATCATTATCTCACAATTGCTTCAACAACATATTTATCAAAGAACAATATAAACTAGGAACATGTCATTCATATATTAAACACATCACTATCAAGACATTACACAAGGGACACAAGATATAGTTTTGTAATCTTTATATAAGTGGAGACTTCAATCTCCAATATGGGCTACAACCCATAAAGTGGAACCACCCACTAGAATGGTTCAGTCAGCTACAATTGGCTGGGATGCTACAACATCCAAACAAGATTCAACTTGTCAAAAGACCAATAAGTCTTTCCCCAGATCCACCCAACCTCCCTATACAAATTTCAGATTACAAATTACAATTGATACATCAGACTCTTCCAAAGTTTGCCACAGGCACACACATCAAAAATACCAATCAACAAGTCTTCATTCTATACTCATCAAGTCATTCAATATACAACATACTGCAGCCCTATCTCAACTCTGTCCATACACCATTAGTATCTTGTCTTCAGTACTGTCCACGTCAGCATATAGGCTTCCAAACTATTTAATCTAACACTTAGACAAAATTGTTTTTAACTTGTAAAAACAAATTTTCTTCTACTTAGGCAGATTGATTTCTCCCTCATGTGATCACCATAAGGAAACCTACAAGCATGGCTAGATAGCCATTTCAACAATGAACAAGACCATATCACAAGATAAATCTGTTGACACGCACAAAACCTCTGGCAAGCATTTCAAAATATATTCTCAACCTCTTCTGAACATCAAAACATATTTCTTCCCATTTTGTCAGACTCCTATTTCACATGTGTGAACACTCTATGGAGACCTAAAGTCATGAGTAGATGGACAACTTACCAAAGAATGGATCCATGAAATTTGATAAATTTACTTGCACAAAGACAGGCCTTGGCGGGCATTTCCAACCGACCTCTCAAACTCTTGTTTCAACACTTGGTCAATTTTCTTTTGTTCTCACTATGCACAATATTATTTTTCCTATTTTTGGCAGATTGATATTTTGCATATTAGACCATGATAAGACAACCTGAAAGTATGGCTGGATAGTTAGTTCACCAAGGAACATGCCTATGCTACCTGATGAATTTTATCATCAAAATAACCCCTCCTTGCGGGCCTTTCAAAATTCCTTTTCAATTTTCTGAATCTAACACAACCAATTTTCTTCTGTTCTTAAAATACAAAATAATATTTTTCTTACTTTTGGCAAATTTATATCTGTCATAAAACACTCCACAGGATAACTGAGACCATGGTTAGATGCACACATCAACATGCTATATCCTAACAGTTTCATATTATTTTTCTCATCATCCTATGAGATAGGGCAAGCATTTCCCTAAGGCCACTAAGGTAGTTTTGCCAGTACTGGAATAGTGAAAAACAACCTGAAACTATGTTTTGGCAGACCATTATCTTTGTCATCAAACATATTCTTTGAGAACTAAGACTATCGTGAGATATCCTCTTCAACAAGATTTAGGATGATAGATTCAAATAATTTTTATCATACAACTATAAGGTATGACATGCATTTTCCCAAGGCCACATGAGCTAGTTTTTCCGTCACTTGGACAATTTTCTTAGTCTGGTCCAATCTGCCTAAAACACTGTTTTGGCAGGTTCATAACTTCTTCCTCAGCTACTTCCAAGACAATCTGAAGACATGGTCAGGTAGGAAAAATATCAATCTACAAGACGCCCATATGGTGTGTGAATTTTCTTCAACACACAATTTGTGACGAGAATTTTCTTAAGGCTACCTGAGCCAGTTTTCCAACACTTGGTCATTTTCCTGTTTTTCACCAAATTACCATATTTTTCGAAAATGATTGTTATTAATGTTGTCATCAATGACAATCCTATGCATCACAGTCTTCATGTTTTTCTTTATATAAATTGGTATATAATATACTGCATTTAGAAATATACTTATATCTAATGTTTTTGACAAGTTACTGTTTGGTATGGTGTAGGTACGACAATTACTTGTCACTACAAGGATTTTTCACTATGAATGAAAATGCAGGGAAGCTTGCTCAGTTTAGAGCGGCATTAGAGGCGAGGGGAGATGGAAAATGTTATTTCCCTTGCTCTGATTGCAGGGGCTTGCAAAGAAGAATAATTTTAATAACGACAGCTGAAAGACATTGTAGGGAGAAGGGGCATGCCAAAGCGGGATATGAAGATCGTCCCTTGGTAAGAGGTTATTCAATTTTTAATGTATTCTCTGTAATAGTCATCATGTCATGAATTTCAGTAAACTGTCTTATCGTTTTATTATATCTTCTATACACACTAATTTTACTACGTTGTTTGTAAATATATAGACAATGCCCCCAAAATGTCCCCTTCCAGAGAGTTATTTGCCAAGTACTAGCAGAAATACTCATTTACAGGGTGGCGAACATCTAGATCAAAATATTGAAGCTGATCAAGTTCTTAATGATGATATGGATGGAGATAACGTTAGTGATACAAATCAAGAAGATGAGATATATAGATTGATCCAAGACACATTTTCTCCAATGGATGAGGACAACTAGGATGGTAGTCATGATGTTGATCCTCTACTCGAGAATGCACGTCAACCTCTTTATGAAGGCTCAAAAACAAATATTCTATCTGCTATATTGTTGTTAATGAACTTGAAGGTTTTGAATGGTTTATCAAACACATGTCTCACACAGATACTAAGGTATGTAATTTGCTAATTATTTATGTGTGCATGTTCACATGTACATAAAGGGTTGAGTTTTTTCCTATATTGCTATTGTTATCTAATTTGTAAAGTATGGATGCGATATTGATGATTAATATTGTTTAAATTGACTTATTCTTTTGTATTTTGTAGATTGTTAGGTGAATTTCTATTACCAACGTCAAATATTTTACCACGCACATATCGAGAGATATATGTGATTATGAAAGAATTTGGAATGGAGTATCAAGCTATTGATGCATGTCCTAATGATCATATCATATACTATGGACAACATGCATTAGAAAATGAATTTCCACAATCGCAAACAAGTAGGTATCGAACCGATAAAGTGACAAAAAGGTGCCTCACAAAGTTCTTCGTTATATTCCGATAATTCCATGTCTCCAGCGGTCGTTCAGGTGTTAAAGTATAGCACAGTTTATGGATTTCCATGCAAAGAACAGAAGTCGAGACGATGTTCTTTGAATTCCTGTAGATGGGTCTACATTTAGGTGCTTCGAAGAAAAGTGTCCAATTTTCAAAGAAGAACCTCGTAATGTTAAATTTTCGTTGGCAGCTGATGGTGTCAATCCATTTGGAGAGCTTCGTTCTACCTACTCAGTGTGGCCTTTTTTTGTTATAAACAATAACCTTCCTCCTTGGATGTCGGTCAAGAGAGAGCACACAATGTTGGCAATGATTTTTCCAGGTATTTAATTAATTTGTATTTTTTTACTTCAAAGTCTGATCACTAAATATTTCATTTCTTTGTTTCATGCATGATAATTATGTCTTTTATATATAACGACATATAGCTAAATATAATTAATCATGTATCTTGGACCAATTAGGTAAGTACCAGGTTAAAGATATAAACATATATATTGAGCCTATTATCGACGAGTTGTTGAAGTTATGGACTGGAGTCACTATGTATGACATCTCTAGACCAATAGGGCAAAGACAATTTCAATTCCATGGAATACATAGATGGACAATTCATGATGCTCCTGGGTTAAGACATTTTTGTGGTATATTGTTACTTTCTTTTGTTCTTTAACATTATATATGTCTATTCAAAATATCATGCATTATTTTAAATGGTAATTCTAATTCACTACACTAATTCATATATCTTGTAGGTATTCAAACAAAGGGTAAATTTGCATGTCCAACTTGCGGTCCTAGGATAAAATCTTGTCGTTCAAGGAGTTTAGCAAAGGAAGTGTTTGATGAGTATAGACACTTTCTGCCTAAGAACCATAGTTATCGAACTACAGACAAAGAAAAAATCAATGGTAAAGAAGAGAATGGAAAAAAAACCACGAAGAATGACACCTCACCTATGGAACTTGGAATATAATAGAAATCGTCAAGGTATGCCAAATTATTTATGTATTGTTGGAATATTGGTCAATACTTAACCAAATTTCTGAATATGCAAAACAATATTTTTCCTACTTTGGTAGATTGATTTCTTGCACATGTGACCATCATAAGGAAAACTAAAGGCATGGGTGGATAACCACTTCAACAAGGAACATATCTATGTCACCCTATGAATTTTATTAGCACAAGGACATTGTTGAGTATGGTTGTCATTGATGTAAAAGGAGGTCATTAATGACAAAAGAAGTGTTGATATGGCATGTGTGATGAGGTTGAAAAACACATGTTGGTGTCCTAATGTCTCATGATGTCATTGTTACATTCTGTTAGTAGTTGGTAACGATATGATAATTTGGGGATTTTGACTAAGTGTTGAAAAACTGCCCTAAAGCAGCTGCCTTATGAAAATGAACACCATAATTCATAAGAAGAAGAAAATGCCCATTGTGACCTACCATCCCATATTTTTTTGAAATATCTATCTGACCATGGCCCATGTTCTCAGAAAAAATCCTTGAAGAAGAAGATATAGGTCTCCTAAAAGAAGAATTTTTGGTCAAATTAGTCAGAATTGCTCTAAGGAAATGCCTGCCATAATTTGTGGGTTGAAGAAAATGACCGCACGATATGGTCATCCTGTAGGTGTATGTTTTATCTACCTGACCATGTTCTCACATTGGTTTTATAATTCTTGAGGAAGAAGAAATGGATCTGCCAAAACAGGGTTTTAGGTCGTCTTACACCAAATTTCAGTCAAATGCCCGCCTACGGCAAATGAAGATGAGTCTGGGAGTGAAATAAGAATAGGTGTGCTTAGTAAGGTGTAATACATCATACAGTATGTTGGTTGGTGCATCCAACCATGGTTTTAGCTTTCTCAAAGAGTCTTTGAGGAGGAAGATATCAATCTGGCAAAAGTGCCTCTCACCTTCATTTGCACTATCCCAGTAAAATGCCCGCCAAGGTTAGATGATGAGGTTGGAGGAGAGAATATTGGTATGGTTGAGTCAGTATGATATTACTCACATTTTGGATGTCTCACTCTCCAAGTTTGATGAAAAAAATAAAATCACCTTGGTGATTTAGGGTTCAATAAGCAGTTTGGAAGACCACTTTCAAATGCCTGCCAGATGTTGGGTGTATGTCAATAGGTTCATCAATTGGCATGGATTTGTTCTTTTTTGAAATGGATATCCAGCCATACTTTCAGGCTGACTTACAATGGTCACATATGTAAAATATCAATCTGCCAAAAGTAGGAAAAATACTATTTTGCATATTGAGAAACACAAGAAAATGTCATTTTGAGAGGTCGTTTGGAAATGCCCGCCAAGGGCTGTCCTTGTGAAAATAAATTTAACAAATTTCATGGATCAAAAGCCACCTAGACCAGTTTTCCAACACTTATCCATGTCCAAGAATTTATCCAAGCTTTATCTTGAAACCCTATTTTGACAGACTTATAACTTTCTCCTCAGAAATGATTAAGGAAAATTGAGACCATGGCTATATAGCCAGTTCAACAAGCTATAGTTTGATATGGTGGTGCATGAATTATATTCAAACCATGAATTATGGCAGGCATTCTCTTAGATTAGTTTTGACTACTTTTTCATACTTAGTCAATTTCCAAATTTTCACAAAGTTGCCATATTTTTCCAGAATGATGTCAGATTACAACACTGACTTCCTGGTAGCACCAGAACACCATTATGTGTCTTTCCATCCTCACCATACATGCCACATCATCATAATTGCCATGTCATTACTTCCTTTGTCTTTCACTGAGTTTACCCTACCATCATGTCTGTGGTTATCCTTTTGTCATTCATTGAACTCCTTTGACATCAATGACAAGCACATTCAACTTGTATCATATATTATATAAATCTTTGTTTTCTTTTAGTGAATTATCTTCAGCGCGGTATTTACCTATATTGATTAATTAGTGTTAATTTGATTTTGTTGATGTTTCATGAATGTCGTTAAGGCACAAATGGGATTCCACAAGGAATGAAAATTTACCTGATGCAATTTAGTAGGTTTCCATACTATGAGCACCTACAAATAGTTCATTTGTTTGATACAATGCATATCGAGAAGAACATAACTGAATTTTTATGGCGAATATTGGATGGAAGGACTGACAATGAAAGAATTGGAAAGACTTGTAGTGACATCCAAGAAGTTAATCACGCATTGCAAAGTGTGATCAATAATTCTAATGGTGATGGCCGTCAATAGAATATTAGTCTTCCTTGGTGCTTGACGGAACAACAGAGCAATATTGTAAAAGAGGTCATCAGAAAAATCAGGTTTTTGACGGGGTTTTCATCTAACATAAAGCCTATCTTAACGAAAGAAGGTGATTTTGGTGGGGTTAAAACACATGACTAGCATACATTCATTAAGGTAATTGTGAGTTTTTAATATATTTCCTTATTGGTATGCACTATTTTATTAATTTTATTCTCTTATTTGGAAATAAATAATAATTATGTGTTTTTTGATACAGTATGTTCTACCTTTATCTCCCCCAGAAGAATTTGACAACAACATAAAAGAAATTATTTATGTTCTTGGAAAATACATGAGGTAAGTAATATTTTATATGGAAAATGTACTTGGTCCATGATTTGTGGCGGAACTTATTGACATATTATGTTTTGCCCGCAAATTTTATATATGGCTTGATATTATGTTATTGCAGCATTTGTAGGTGGCTTTCCTCAAAAGAAATCCATAAAGAAGATATAAGGTATTGGAAGAGAGAAATTCCCTGACTAATGTGTGAAATGCAATAGTATCTACCACCTTCGTTTTTCAATGCATAAGAACACTACCTCATACACCAAGTTGAGGAGATTGAATTATGTGGACCGGTACACACAAGATTGATGTGGATGGTGTAGAGGCAGTTGAAGTCGTTGAAGGATCTTGTTAGACAAAGAGCACGTCCTGAGGGTTCTATGGTTGAGGGATATATGGTATATCAATGCATGGTGTATATTAGTGAATATCTACCTAAATTAGCAGAAAATATGAATGTGCCTCGCATTTGGCATCTCAACTCTATCAACAAATTTGAAGGGGAGGTCCTATTGGGGAAAGGTACAATGAGGATCGTGAAAGGTAATTATTAGATTTGTGGAATTAATATATTACACATGTATTTTTCCAATTTTATTTTATCATACTGATTTGTTATTTTTTTATTAATCCCGCATATTCAACTGTATTAAACTATGCATGTAATGATATCTAATTAATGATAGTGAATTGTTAATTTTTCATATAGTTGCTTGAATGTGGGATGCTTTACATTTATACATTGAAAACAACCTTGATTGGATGGAGAATTGGATAAAAGATTGTGAAGAATGATTTGGTAGGTTATCATGGGAAGGGGTCAGTGAGATGATTAAAACAACTCATCATCATCGACATCAATTTCCTGATCTTACATCGCAAAGGGAAGTTGATTTAGCCTATGGTTTAAAAGATAAAAAGGCAAGTAAATTGTTTACCCGCATTTTTCTAGTTAATTCCCATTTTTTCAATGTATTTGCTTTGTTTAAGTTTTCAAATATATTTTCTAAGTCTTATATGATGTTATTAATTCACAATGTATTTTTTACTTGTTGTCAATGTTGCAGTTGAAACATCACAAGGCTATGTGGTGTAATGGGCGTAAATTTCGTATCAAAATGTTGGATGATAAGATGAAAACCTCGGATTGTGGGATAACTGCAGTGTTTAAGGTCACCAATGTTTCCCCTAGAAGTGACAGACATCCAGAAGAAACTGAGAATAGGTACTATGGGCATTTGGAGGACATAATTGAGTGTGATTTTAATTAATTTAAAATAGTTTTGTTTGAGGTGAAGTGGTACAGGCTACAGATGCATGAACGTGATCCTAAAAGAACTATTAGTGAGAATGCTAATGGATTGACCATGGTTAATACAAGGGAATTGGAACCAGGTATAGAGCCTTATGTTCTTCCAATTCAATGTGAGCAAGTCTTTTACTCAGAGGTACCAGGTAAAGCATGTTGGTCATACGTTGTTAGATACGATCCAAGAGGAAGGCCAGTAAAGTATAATCATCTAGATGATGAAGATAATCATGAAGAAGAAGAAGATGATGATGATTCAGATCATGAGAAGGTGACTGCAGTCGATGTGTTCAATGAAGAAGTTGAAGAGGTTGATCATCCAAATGTAGTAGACGATGATCTCATTGACGATGTCGATGACTATATTAGTGAAGATGCCATTGATGATGATGTTGATGTGAATGATCCTTTCATCAATATGTATTTTGAATCAGATCCTGATACAGATGTTGAGTTGGATGAAGAAGAAGATGAATGATATTTAATTGTTGAAGAGTAGAGGCACGTGTTTATATCTTTTATGTCATGATGATCTTTATATGTTTTTTTATTTCCAAATGCCTTTTTTATATGTTTTTATTTCCAAAGTGAATACCCAAGAAAAGCATTGATTTGTTGCTAAAAACCTCTTTGTGGGCAAAATTTGTGAGCCTAAAATATAGTACGCGTGCATCACCTCACCTCCACCTCGAACCTGGATTACCATAGCCAAACTTCAAACATGGGCGTCCAGCATGACGAGCGCAACTGAAATGCATGAATCCTCCTCTGCAACCCCAGTTGAAACACAGTCGTCCATAGATGATAGGGTAAAAGTAAAAACATTCTAGGAGAATTTTAATGCATGGAGAGATGCAAAGATGTGGCCACCAGGTATGGAATCTATCCTAAGGAGAGAATAAGTTTTCAACTTTTTGTGGGGAATGTTTAGTTATGTTGATGAGCAGATAGATGAGGCAATTTTGAAATATGATGCTAGGAATACGAAACTCATAATTTTGGGGAAGCGGGTATACCTTGACCCTGATTTGGTTGCCCGAGCTACAAATATTCCATGCAAAGGGGGAGATATTTTAAGCTCAAGGAAAACCCCAAGACAGGAGAAGAACCAGATGGCCAGTAAAATTTGTGGGCGAGAAGTAAATGTTCCGAGGAGTGGTTTAAAAATGCAAGATTTCCCTCCCAGAATATACAAAACTTTGATTTAGATTGTCCTTAGTACAATTATGAATCATCACACGGATGACATTTCGATTGAATGTATGCGAGTAGTGATACATTGGGTGGAAGATATACCTATAGATATTCCTTATCTACTGGCTAAGAAACTCCACTCTTTCCTGCAAGAGATCCAATTAAGGAAGGTTAAATTTAGTTTCCCGGGCATACTTCAAAAAATTATTGATTTATGTCAACCCCATGCTATTGAAATAGAGATTGGTGATATCAACCAGCATGGAAAAATATATTTTCCAAAACCACCTGTTCATAAAACATAAGTTAGGAAATGTAAAAGCAGGGAACATAATGAGGAATTTCCAGTACACTCTCCTCAACAGAACGAGGAATTAGTCCAATATCCTGAGCACCATGGGGAATTACCATTACACCATGCTAAACAGAACGAGGAATCACCAGTACAAAGTCCTGAGCATCATGGTGAATTAAGAGTACAGTATCCTGATTTGGTCACAAATGATGAAATTCGTGCTGCCATAACTTTGAAAGATTTTAAGGGGCATGTAGATAGAGGTCATTGGCAGGAGGTGACACGAAACGAAATGGAACAAACTACTACTCACTTTTCCATTCCTCAAGACATTCTTGATAGAATTCCTCCTAAACAGTTGGCAATTGAGTATGATTGTTCTTCCAAATCATAATCAGGGGCTTCCGCTATGCATTTAGACATTGCATGATATAAGTTTTATAGTAGGTATGTGTTCATCCTATATGATAAAATGGAGCATTTCAAGGAACAAACTTCCTATATATGCAATTGGGTATAAGAAGAGTGCTTGAGAAAAGATGATAATATTTTACAATGCCTAAAACAGATAGCAGTGTTGCAGAAGACAGTTGTGGATAATCATTTCAAAGCAGACAAAATTATAAAAGGGAAATAAGAAATGGTTAAATTATTATCCAAAGAAGTAGAAAAAAACATTGATGATGCTGAAAAAGCAATTCAGTCTGTGAGGGTTGCGTATGAAGAGGCTTTGGAAAAAGCTAGTGCTGAAGTGAGTGAACTCAAAAAAGAGTTCCAAAAAAGACCACATGTTCTCAATGTACCACAAGTGAGGATAGAAATGGGTCCTTTATAGGTAATGGACAAGAAAATGAAAGAATATGAACATGTAGTACAAGAATATCAGTTGAAGTTGAAAGAGTGGGAGGGAAGCCATGGAAAAAAAGTTGGAGAATTAGAATCAATAATTTCCAATTTGAGAAAAACCATTTCTAGGCAAGCCGATTAGCCGAAAGGAACAAGGTTAGCAAGGATCTCTGAAACTTTAAAACTTAAAAAACAAAGTAGAGGAAAAAAAACTTCCAGTGAAGAAGGTGGTGAGGGTGAAGGTAAGGGTACCAAAGGAGACGATGGTAAGGGTAAGGGTAAGGATAGAAGGAAAAATACACCTACATGTACAACTTCCATAGAAGAGCGAGAGAAGTCCTTAGTAAGTCAAGAGAAGATGCTACAAGAAATATTCTCAACGAGCCTTGCACTAGGTGATTTGTATGCCTCATCACCGTTACATAAAGAAATGAAAGAGAAGATGGCCGGGAAGGATGAAAAAATAAGGGAGCTGGAATGAAAACTCTTAGAAGGTAGAAAAGTTCAGTATTTGGGATATGATATGGACATTCAAACACTTAAATCCACAATTTCTGATTTGGAGAAGGAATTAAAAGGGCTAGTTGCTGCGATGATGCAATTACTGTCCTTCCCAACGAGACAGAGTTGAGGGGAAAAGAGCAGGTGAAAGAAATACATAATGTGAAACGTGAATTGACTGAAGTTAAAAATCAGTTGAAACATACCAGAGAGAAATTAGAGGTCAAGGAAGAATAGGAATCAATGAAGTATAAGAAAAATGAGGAAATGTTGGACAAACTGATGGCAAAAAAAAAAAAAAAAAAAAAAAAACGTTTTTCTTGAAAATTAAAAAAAAGTTTCACAGAGAGTTAAAGAGCTTGAAAAGAAATCGCAATAAGTGCCTTGTCCAACTCCAGAACAATTACTGTCTTCTACGAAATTCAAGAGAGACAATTCATATTTGTCTTCTGCTCAAGAGGATGGATTGCATCCATCTCGGAAACATGCTAGACATGTATAAATCAATGTATATATGTATTTATCGACAGTTAATGAAATCAAATATTTGTATGATGGAGTTTTGTATTTATCGGCATATAAGGAAAATTGGCTTTTAGTTGGCATATCAATGTATCTATATATTTATCAAAAATTAATGATTTCTTTTTTATGATGGAGTTTTTTATTTATCGGCATATAATATAACATTATAAAGAAGTCATCTCTGAATCCAGTTTTTTTAGTGATCAATACGAGACTACTTGTAGGTTGTGAAAGAAAGCATCAATGTCTTCGAAATAAATTAAATTTATGTATGTTAATTAAATAATAAACTCTTCTTTGTTTATGTCTCTTATTTATTTCATCTTTTTTTAATTAACTGACCGAGCAATCTCTATTTAAATCTATGGCTTGTACGGGCATCTGAAAAACTTGCTTAGTATATATTTTTAAGCTATGTGCTGGCAAACTCATACGCTATGTGAACATGATTTTTTTTCAACATGGAAGGTTAATTTTTCGACACTCATGTGACCTCCATAGGGAAAAATGAAACCATGACTAGATAAACACTTCAACAAGGAACAAATACATGTCATTTGATGATTTAATTGACACACACAAATCATATGGTGGGCATTTGAAAATAGCATTTTAAACTACAGATTTACCACTTGGACAAAATTATAAAACTCTAAGTCAACATGAGGTATTTTTATTTTCACCAACTCCTGAACCAATGATACCAGATGATGTATTACATCCCATTGAGCATAGCCAAACTAATTTCCCCTTCAGACTCATCTTCTTCTGAGTTGGGCAGACATTTTACTGGACTGGAACAAAACAAGCCAAAGGGCACTTTTGGCATACTAGTAACTTCATATTTAGAGAGTTTTTGGACAAAATAATTATGTAGTTAGATGCACCAATCAACACTATAGAGACCCATACCCTCAGAACAATTTAATCCATCAACTACTGGAAATGGCGGGCATTTTACTAAGGTCATTTACGCATTTTTACCATAATTTTTATCAAACCCTAGGTCAACATGATGATATTTTTATTTTCATCCAATTTGAGGTGTGAGACGCCCAATGGGTAGAGGCCAACATGATGATTCCATCATGACCACTTTCATCCTCTGAAGCTTCGTTGTCTCTCCTCAACGAACATTTTCTTCTTATAATGAATTATTTTGTCATTTTCATAACACAACTACTTTAGGGAAGTTTTTCATCGCTTTGTCAACTTGCCAAAATGATCATACTCTTGCAAACCACTATAAGAATGTAACAAAGACATCATGAGACATTAGGACACCATCATGTGTCTTTCCAACCTCATCAAATCATGAGACTCATATTTTTGTCATCTGACCATCACTAAGCAAACTGAAGGTATGGATGGATAGCTAGTCCACTAGGCAACACGACCATGTCACCCTTAGAATTTACTGAGACAAACTAAGCCTCTGGCAGGCATATCAAAATAGCTTCTTAACTTCTTTTGAGCATCAAAACATATTTCTTCCTATTTTGGCAGACTCTTATTTCACATGTGTGAACATCCTATGGAGACCTGAAGTCATGAGCAGATGGAAAAATTACCAAAGAATGGATCCATGACATTCAATGAATTTACTTGCACAAATACAGCCCTTGGCGGGAATTTCCAATTGACCTCTCAAACTCCTGTTCTTAACACTTAGTCAAATTTTCATACTTTTGAATATGCAAAACAATTTTCTTCTATTTTGGCAGATCGTTGTTTTCCTCATGTGGTCACCATAAGAAAAACTAAGGACATGGAAAGATAGCCAGTTCATCAAAGAACAACCCCATAGCCTCATATAAATTTATCATCATTAGTACAATCTCTGGCGGGAAATTCTGTGAAGCCACTTAGGCAAATTTGCCAGTACTGGAATAGTGCAAATATGGCTGGGAGGCACTTTTGGCAAGTTGACATCTTCTTCCTTAGAGACTCTCTGGCGAGGTAAGTGACATAGTTGTATGCTCCATACAACACTCTAGATACTCCCATTCTCAATACATTTTTCACATCATCATATGAGGCATGGCGAGCATTTCCTTAAGTCCACTTCGGCAGATTTAACATCAATTCCATACTTTGAAAAATTTCTCAATTTGGTCTAATCTGCCTAAAACACCCTTTTGGCAGGTCTATAATTTTTTTTCATCCACCTCCAAGACAATATGAAGACATGGTCCGGTAGGCCGAAGACCAATCTACAAGACCCCTATGTGCCGTGAACAGTTACTCTAACCCATAATTTAGGGCAGGCATCTTTCTCAGGCTACTTAACCATTTTTGGATCCACTGGTGAAAAACCCTGTTTCGGAAAGCTTGTAACTTTCTCCTCAAAAAATATTAAAGTAAACTCAAACCATGAATAGGTATCCAAATCAACTAGCTATAGGACGGCACCATGGTGCAGGCATTCATCTCAAACCATGAATTGTGGCAGGCATTCTCCTAAGGCTGTTGGGACCAATTCTGACTAAGGCTACTGGTACCAATTTTTCCTTAAATATATGTTGTAGTTTTGTGAGGCAAGTGACATGGATGTATGTTCCATAAAACACTCTAGAGACTCACATTATCAATACATTTTTCACATCATCCTATGAGGCATGGTGGGCATTTCCTTAAGGCCATTGGGCAGATTTAACATCAATTCCATACTTGGACAAATTTCTCAATTTGGTCTAATCTGCCTAAAACACCCTTTTGGAAGGTCCATAACATTTTCTTCATCCACTTCCAAGACACTCTGAAGACATGGTCAGGTAGGCTGAAGACCAGGGTATTCTTTAAGGATTGTAATATTATACTTAAGTATAGTATTCTAGGTGATTGTTTTGGATTGAAAAAAACATGTTTATAGATAAGTAGGTGAGTATTAAATATGAAACATAAAATTAACACTGAAATGTGTAAATTTTGGTGAATATTATGATTAAAAAGCATATTTTTATGTAAGTATAGGCAATATTAGACACTAAAAATGACCAAATAACGAATTTATCTTTTGGAAAAAACCCAAAAAATAGACAATTGGCGAAATTTTGCCCCTAAAAATTACCCTTCCGAAAACCAATCTACAAGACCCCCATTTTCTGCGGGCATTTACTCTAACCCATAATTTAGGGCAGGCATCTTTCTAAGGCTACTTAGCCATTTTTGCATCCACTGGTGAAAAACCCTGTTTTGGCAAGCCTGTATCTTTCTCCTCAAGAAATATTAAAGAAAAATAAAATCATGAATAGGTAGCCAAACCAACTAGCTATAGGACGGTACCATGGTGCGGGCATGCTTCTCAAACCATGAATTTTAGCGGGCATTCTCTTAAGGCTGTTGGGACCAATTCTTCCTTAAATATATGTTGTAGTTTGGTGAGGCAAGTGACATGGTTGTATGCTCCATACAACACTCTAGAGACTCACATTCTCAATACATTTTTCACGTCATCCTATGAGGCATGGCAAGCATTTCCTTAAAACCACTTGGGAAGATTTAACATGAATTCCATACTTCGACAAATTTCTTAATTTGGTCTAATCTACCTAATACACACTTTTGGCAGGTCCATAACGTTTTCTTTATCCACTTCCAAGACAATATGAGGCCATGGTCAGGTGGGACGAATACCAATCTACAATACCCCCATGTGCTGTGGGCATTTACTCTAACCCATAATTTAGGGCAAGCATCTTTCTGAGGCTACTTAGCCACTTTTGCGTCCACTAGTGAAAAACCCTGTTTTGGTAGGCCTGTATTTTTCTCCTAAAAAATTATTAAAGAAAAATTAAACCATGAATAGGTAGCCAAGCCCACTAGGTATAGGAAGGTACCATGGTTCGAGCATTCTTCTCAAACCATGAATTGTGGCGGGCATTCTCTTAAGGCTGCTGGGACCAATTCTTCCTTAAATATATGTTGTAGTTTGGAGAGGCAAGTGACATGGTTGTATGCTCCATACTACACTCTAGAGACTCACATTATCAATACATTTTTCACCTCATCCTATGAGTCATGGCAGGCATTTCCTTAAGGCCACTTTGCAAATTTAACATCAATTCCATACTTAGACAAATTTCTCAATTTGGTCTAATCTGCCTAAAACACCCTTTTGGCAGGTCCATAACATTTTCTTCACCTACTTCCAAGATGATATGAAGAGATGGAAAGGTATTCCGAAGACCAATCTACAAGACCACCATGTGCTGCAGGCATTTACTCTAACCTATCATTTAGGGCGGGCATCTTACTAAGGCTAGTTAGCCATTTTTGCATCCATTAGTGAAAACCCCTATTTTCGCGGGCTTGTATCTTTTTCTTCAAGAAATATTAAAGAAAAATCAAACCATGAATAGGTATCCAAACAAACTAGATATAGGTCGGTACCATGGTGCGGGCATTTTTCTCAAACCATGAATTGTGGCGGGAATTCTCTTAAGGCTGCTGGGACCAATTTTGACTAAGGTTGCTGGGACCAATTCTTCCTTAAATATATGTTGTAGTTTGGTGAGGCAAGTGACATGGTTGTATGCTCCATACAACACTCTAGAGACTCACATTCTCAATACATTTTTCACATCATCCTATGAGGCATGGCAAGCATTTCCTTAAGGCCACTTGGGCAGATTTAACATCAATTCCATACTTAAACAAATTTCTCAATTTGGTCTAATCTGCCTAAAACACCCTTTTGGAAGGTCCATAACTTTTTCTTCATACACTTCCAAGACAATATGAAGACATGGTCATGTAGGCCAAAGACCAATCTACAAGACCCCCATTTTCTGCGGGCATTTACTCTAACCCTTCATTTAGGGCGAGCATCTTTCTAAGGCTACTTAGCCATTTTTGCATCCACTGGTGAAAAAGCCTGTTTTGGCAGGATTGTATCTTTCTCCTCAAGAAATATTAAATCCAAATCAAACCATGAATAGGTATCTGAACAAACTATCTATAGGATGGTACCATGGTGCGGGCGTTCTTCTCAAACCATGAATTGTGGCGGCATTCTCTTAAGGCTATTGGGACCAATTCTTCCTTAAATATGTCATGTAGTTTGGTGAGGAAAGTGACATGGTTGTATGCTCCATACAACACTCTAGAGATTCACATTCTCAATACATTTTTCACATCATCCTATGAGGCATGGTGGGCATTTTCTTAAGGCCACTTGGGTATATTTAACATCAATTCCATACTTCGACAAATTTCTCAATTTGGTCTAATCTGCTTAAAACACCCTTTTGGCAGTTCCATAACTTTTTTTTCATCCACTTCCAAGACGATATGAAGACATGGAAAGGTAGGCCGAAGAACAATCTACAATACCCCCATGTGCTGCTAGCATTTACTCTAACCCATAATTTAGGGAGGGCATCTTTCTGAGGTTACTTAGCCATTTTTGCATCCAGTGGTGAAAAACCTTGTTTTGGCAGGCCTGTATCTTTCTCCTCAAGAAAGATTAAAGAAAAATAAAACCATGAATAGGTATCCAAACCAACTTCCTATAGGAAGGTACCATGGTGCGGGCATTCTTCTCAAACCATGAATTGTGGCGAGCATTCTCTTAAGGCTGCTGGGACCAATTTTGACTAAGGTTGTTGGGACCAATTCAACCTTAAATATATGCTGTAGTTTGGTGAGGCAAGTGACATGGTTGTATGATACATAAAACACTATAGAGACTCACATTCTCAATACATTTTTCACATCATCCTATTTGGTATGGCGATCATTTCCTTAAGGCCACCTAGGCAGATTTAACATCAATTCAAATGAAAAGAATAACTTCTTTTTGTATGTCAGCATTGAAGGGCTCACAATATCGTAGCCCTTGAAAGTGAGATGGGACCCTACCCTTCAAATTAGATCCCTGGTGGGGAGCCTTTTTATAATGTCTCAGACCCTGAGGCTAATCCTCAAAATAGGATCTGAAACTGTTTACAGTCATAATCAAACATTAACAACTAGAGCGTGGTACTTCTGCCATGGTTTATATATATTTAAACAAACATCATGGAGCAAATGCGTGTGCTCAGTTTCGATGGAAGCACGACATTTCTGGTTGTTAACTCACAGGTTTTTAAAACGACGTCTCATGATGCTTCTGGTGGCTCATTTCTGACTAGGCTCAACCACTTGTTCATTTGTCGAGTCAACAACGTGTCCTTTCCCTTTGTGTTCGTTCCATGCTCGAAGGAACCTTTTTGCATGGGCTCAAATTTGGAAAAGGAGTTTATATCCTTTCCGTGCTCTGCTTTCTTCACAGCTTCCCCTTGCTTCCGGCAGAAACAAGCCTTTACAGTGGCTTATCATTCAAGTACTCCTCACCACCTCAAAAAAGGTTGGCGGATGGGGTGCATGAAAGCTATGATGAATACCTTGGGCCCTTGATGCTCCAGTACGAGCATTCACTCCCACATAAGACAGGTGCATCTCTCAAAGTGGTGTATGACGTCTATTCCTCGATGGCTGGTGCTTCCCTGGTGTGAAAAACTAGGGTGATAGATGAGCGTGGAATCAAGCTCACCAACAAACAACACACCCAGACTAACAAGCTTCTCAAACCATAGTTCCATTGCAACAAATCAGAATACTTAGAACCTCTTGGAAGAATGATACCACAAGTTTGCTTCTACACTATCTCATCTTATGCACCTTAATGGCTCTGAAAGGTGGTGTTTATATAGGATTGGAAAACTGGACAAGGGGTGACCTGTCAGCATTTTTGCACAAATTCATCGTCGAGTATCTTGATTGAACATACGCTTTAGGGCATATGGAATGGACGTGTTCTAGCCCTTTCGCTCCTATGACGACGATACCAGAACCATTATTTCACTGTGTTTCCCTTGCTACGTGTGGTGATCAGATTCATTGTTCCACTTCTTAGATTTTCATGATATATTTTTGATTTCACACGCTAGCCATATGACGAGTATCTGGTTTTGGGAGAGATGGTGCTGCCACGGGGATGATTTATCCTATGTGTGTATCACAAATGGCATCAGGGAAATCAATTAACTGTCAGGAAGGCAGATCATACGTAAGGGTGTCTTCTCTACTTAGATTTTT
>LPNX010318499.1:248119-300619 GCA_001517045.1 Pseudotsuga menziesii | reverse complement strand
ATTAATTTCTTGTAGCTTACTCTTTTATTTCACCAAGATTGTACAGGCATACTTTTCTAACTTTTGGCAGAGTTATATTTTTCACATCTTGACCATCTTTAAACAAATTGAGGGTATGGCTAGGTATCCACCTCAACTAGGAACAATACCATGTCACCTTAAAAACTTACTGACAAACACACAATCTCTGGAAGTCACTTTAAAATGGTCTTTCAAACTGCTCAATTCAACACTTAGTCAATTTTGTCAGACCCTAGCCATTACTGTGCCAGGAGGCATTTTGGCAGACTCATATCTCACACGTGTGAACACCCAAAGGGAAACTGAGATCATGAGTGGATGCCCAGATCATCAAAGAATGGACCCATAACATCTGATGAATTTATTAGTTAAAGAGATGACTCTGTCGCTCATTTCCAAGTGGGCTCTCAACCTCTTGTTTTCAACACTCGGTTAATTTTTCATATTTTTGGATATGCAAGATAATATTTTTACCCCTTTTGGCAGGCTGATATTTTTCTCATGTGGTCACCATAAGAAAAACTAATAACATGGATGGATAGCCAGTTCATTAAAGAACATGCCTATTCCTTCTGATGAATTTTATAATCACTCACACAGGCTTTGGCGGGCATTTCCAAATGGCTTTCAACCTTGTGATTTCAAACTTAGTCAATTTCTTTAAACCCTAGGTCTCAAAAGTGATTTCAACTTTTCATCAAAATTGGAGTGTAAGACATCCAATGGATGGAGGACAACTAGATGAATCCATTAAGACTAGTTTCATCCTCTGGAACTACTTTCTCTCTCCCCGGTGGGCATTTTACTGAAGTATGATGTAAAAGCTGCTTAAGACCCTGTTTTGGAAAATCCATAATTTCTGCCTCAGGTACTTTCAGGTCAAAGTAAGAACATGGTCAGGTAGACAACCTAGCCACCTACAAGATTCCCATATGGTGTGGGAATTTATTTCAACCCACAAATTATGGCGAACATTATCCTAGAGAAACTTGTCTAATTTGACCAAAAATAACTTCTTTTGGGAGGCCTGTATCTTCTTCCTCAAAGAGTTGTTCTGAGAACTGGTGCCATGCTCAGATAGATACTTCAACCAACTATGGAATGATAGCACATGGAGGGAATTTTCTCCTTCTTATGAAATATGGTGGACATTTTCATAAGACTACTGCTTTAGGACATTTTTTCACCACTTAGTCTTTTTCCAACTTTATCATACATTCCTATGCCCATCAACAATTCTTTTGTCATTAATGAACATCTCTAGGATGTCTTTCCACAATCATCGGTTCAGTAAATGTCACCAATTCTCCATTCATATATTGACAGCAATGCCAACACATTCATCTGCCATATTGCCAACAATGATTCCCAAGAGGATGGAGATGAGAGGTTACCCATCATCATCTCAACCTGAATATGTAACTTAACCATTTCTAAAGCCTTAGATATTTTTGGGTCGTCATTAGTGCAAATATCCCATTGAAGTGATAAGGATTTGAATAACATATCCTTTTTATGGGGTCCAATGAGCCCTTACTTATCTCGGATCAAAACTGGATATTATTTTCCATATACTATAACTTTTCCTATTGTTTCCCTTGGATTTGAGGTTGAAACTATAGAGAAAGGACAGTTGTAGGTCTCATATATTGTCACAAGAAAACAATACTTAGTTACTACTTGTGTTAGTTCCTAATGAATAATGAATGACATGTTACACTTTGGAATAATGATCATATAATCTTTTTTTTAATTAAAATTGCATGTTTTTTTTATTTATAAGATACCTATTCCCGTATTTTAGTCGTACTTGATTTTTTTGTAACGTATTTTTCCGTATCGTATTCGAATCCATACTTGAATATTGCTACTATGGTTTTGACTGTTTACTTCGTATTTTGTGAGGATTTATATGAAATATAGGCCGTATTTGAGGTGAAAAATGACCCATGACGGGCATTTTTCCCGTCAAATTCTAGTCTTGAACCCATCCATCACCTGTTTGATAGAGAATGGGCTTGAACCATACCATCATGACCAAACAAATTCGGGATTTCCCTGTTGCAGAACACCATAGCAATGGTAAGAAAATGGTCTTGGGTAGTGTAAGACGATTCAGGGTTGTGATAAGACGATTCCGGATCCAACATCACCCTATCCGCATCCATGTGCAAAACCATTCAAGACTACCTTTGGTGACATTTCACAATGCTATCCTATTTAAAAAAAATCAGGCACATAGTTAGAGAAGGAGTACCTTGCATGAGGAAACTTGCATATCAAACCATTGTGGAAGAGGGAGTGTTAGACTAACGTAGTCGAGTTTTGATGGGAAATCCATGAATGAAGCAATATGACCTCCGCCCATTCCAAATTGAATACCCAACATGATCTATATGAGGGGTAACCCCATACCTCTTTGCATGCATTAACTAGTCAAGTGGCCCAAGAAACACACTTCTATATCCGTGTTGTGAACAAATTCCAAACCAAATCAAATCGTGTCTTACACTTAAAAATAATTCAAATATAAATAACTCTAAAAGAAATTACACCTTTGAGAGAAAAATAGCTTTTGGTAAAGTTTTTGGGAAGAAAAAACTTTTGATATTTAAACATTACAAGTAAATATATTTGCATGCTAAATTATATCCGCTTGGTAGCTTATATTCTTGTTTTATCGAGGTTAGGTACCACCAAATAGGTATCTATCAGTTCTACCTTCATAGAGTGATGGTGAAGATATACTAGGAGAGGTTGAAAGTGATACGTGTTGTACTAGATCTACCCGTTCTATATCAATTAGATCTGAAAAGGTAAGGAAAAGATTTCGTAGACGCATGCAATATTTTATTGCCAACGGATGATCATGTAATTATGATGCGGAGAGCATAGGTGACATTGATTTTCCCTTCAAGTATAGACATCTAGTGCAACGATGGGTACCTAATAAGCTACCTCAAGTGGACACACATTTCATCATCAATGGGAGGATTTATTGCATTGCTCCTTCGTACTTACATGGATTGGGGCTATTTTCAATGGATGGCTGACATATGAACATTATGACATGTCATGCCTAAATGTAGCATCCAAGGAGGTTCTCATGTGATTTGGGGAATCTCAATGGGTCCCTACTCGAAATGGGGGAAGATGGAAGGCTAGGGAAGGGAGGACACACGACAAATCTTGAGCACACACCCTAATTCGAATTGGCTTGGGTTTGTGGATGGATTGGTAACCTTAGAAGGCTAAGTATTTTTATAAAATACAGGGATCAACCAAGATAAGTTATTTTTATCATTTGAGAAATTTGCGATCATTTGATAAATTTGCATTTGTGAAGAGAGCGAGCTACTGGATGACTAGTTTCTTGCCTTAACTAGTTTCGAGGGTGAAAGATTCCCATCTAAGTTGGTGTTTGGAGAGGACATTCAGGTATTTCATGAATATTTAATGGAGTTTGTATTTGCAGGTGTAAGTGTCAGGGCATCTCATGGTTTCTTCTATTGCAACACATTCTCTCAACCATTTCCTGTCTTTATTGCATATTCTTGCTCATGGAGGGATTGCGCTTTGGGTGAGCTATTGTACTCTTTGGGAGAGATTCTCATGGTAAATTTCTGATTGTAATAAGATTAATATACTACATATAAATGATCTCATTCCATGATTTCACAAAGCCTAAAGGCCATCAAGAGTTAGAACTCCATAAAGAAACAATCCATATCAAAGCAAAGTATCGGAAACATGACTTTCAAATTGCCAAAAGTTCTTCTCCGTCCGTGAGATGAAAAGTAAATTCTTCTCTCACACAAAAGGACACTATGGATAGAGGAACCTGAATAAAATTCAGAAAGAAAGGCAGATGGAGGACTCAAAAGAACTAAAGTTCAAACGGCACAAAAAAGTGCAAATTGGCATGGGAATGAGGAACAAAAGAATAATGTTGTTTACCATATGTTATGATCCTGTGGTGTCCAAGCTAGAAACTACCTAAAGACAGGGGTAAAATAAATCTCACTTATTAGGCCTCAAAAGAGTTATTCAGACTTGCAAATATTTTGAGTATCTCACTACCCGAAGAACGGACTGCTTCTCAATGATTTAAATGCATGGGTTTACCATCTTAGGAATACAAGCATCTAAAAGAATTCAAATTTTGAGCTAGACAGTATTTTACTGGGAAGAACTTAAGTCAGATATTCTGGGGTTCACCAGGTAGTCACCAATTGTTGCAGCTGCAACTTTTTTCCCAAAATTCCAAAAAAATTTGGGACCCTCCTTTTGCTTACATTGGTTTATTTTTGGTTGATTTGGTTTAATGATTCTTCAGAAATACTTTTCCTAATGCCAGAAATGATCCACTACTTGTTTAAGTTTACCATTTCCTTTGAATGCATTTTGAGTGTTTGATTCGGAAGTTTATTTACTTGTGCTCCCGCCGTTGCAGAGAAGTAATCAGCAACTAGCTTCGATAATTTTCTCCGATGCATTTTTGTATCAATCGGCTGACTTTTGGATCTACGTTGAAACATTTTGTTCCTACGTTCTCCGCAGTTGCGGACGGCGGACTATGAAGTTCCCCGACAAACGCATTGACTTTTCAACCCCGCTTTATTGTTTCGTTGATCCTTAAGTTTCTGGCTTCCGCCGTTGCGGCTGCAGCAAGCTCTATCTTTTCGATCATTAAGTTGATTTTTCCTCCGATTAGAGTTTACCTAATTCAGAATGTGATGTCCTTTATCATTCCGTCGTTGCGGCTCCTTATCTTTTATTGCTCCGAATTTTATTCTTGCGAGCTCCGATGTTTGGGTTATTTGGTCTCTCCTGGATGTCTTGGCGATTCATTTAGTTGTTTTACCACCCGATGTTGCGGGAGGAGATGTTTTTGTGACCTTCGATCCTTATGTTTTCACCGTCCGATGCTTTCTTCCACCGCTCATGGTTGACCGTATATATATGGGGTCGAGTGTTGATTATTCTATTGTTATTTTGGGACTATCGTGCACTGTCGTTTTCATGCGCAGTCGTTTCGCTCGAGCTCGCTAGGGCCTCGCTGTCAGTGTACCCTCGTTCCCAGGTGGCTCAACCATGGAAGCTTAACAGTTTTCTCCCACCAGTCACGCAGCAGTGCCAGGTAGGCTCTTGTACTCCTTTTCCCATTTCGTTTGACTGAGCGTTTTGATTCTTGTTCTACAGTTAGGTTTTCCTCGACCGGTTGTCCTTGGTCCCCGTCGTTTACATGCATAAGTAGTGGGGCGGGTAGCGTAACTATTAGTGGGGGTGTTTTATGGCCCACGGGGTGGTTTCCTCCACAACTGTTATGTTTTTCGATCCGATGCTTGGTGGTTGGGGAAATTGGTGCAAACGGCCGTTACGCTGTCTGGACCAGTCTGCCCTGTTTGATGATAGGGCGTTTGGAGAAGGTTTTCATGACCTCCCTATGAAATGTTGGACTGGTTGCCCCACTCAGGTTTCCCACATCCTCAAACGAAAGCCGCATTTTACCTCATTTTTTCAAAGCGACCCAGTTCACGGCCGGAGTCGAACCCGAGCCGGTTGGGAGTTGTATAGAACCACACAGCATTAGATGGACCATAGATGACACCTAGGCAGTGTTGTTCCTGAAGCACCCCTTTGAATAGATTGAATAAGTCCCCCCTGTCGTTCTACACAATGAAATGATCATGGCGCCCACAGAGAGCCGAGGTTTCTTCCTTTTAATGTAGATTTTGTTCCCACTCAAGTTTTATTGATTAAGCCATTTTCAATGTTAGACAAGAGTATTTGCGTGAACACATTTGCTTCATTTAATTAAATTTCCGTCATGTTAAACACAAATGAGGTAAAACATTGCACATTGTTATCTCAATCTTTGCAACTTATCCGAAAATGGCCTAATGATTACAATTTCATATATGACAGGAAGATTCCGAGCTCAAAATGTCAAAGCACCAAAAGAAAAAGGCCCCTGTGGTCGAAGAGGATCCTGACGTAGAAGTCATTACCAAGACCGAATACATTTATGAAGATACCAAATGTATAACTGGTGTCGAGCCTGAGTATCAATGGGGAGACATCTACAGGTTGATCACGCGCCAAGAGGTACCCGATATAGGCTTCGAGGAAGAAGGCATATATGCCAATATAGAAAGGTCTTCACTAATGAAGATTGCTACAATACTAGAGCTCTTTCCATGCTCTGAAGTAATTGGGTGGATTCTTCCTAGGGTAGATGTAACCACCATGATCCTTGAGAATGTTGACAAACAGGGCTATGCTGCCTATAGCCCAGGATATGTAGCCCTGGCCTATCACCTGCCCGAAGCACAAATATTTTTAACTGAAGATTGGATAAAAAACATCAGAATGGACCTCGTTGAGACCTACAAGAGGATGCTCTTGCCTGGAAGAAACTTTAGAACCAGGCCAACGGGAGAATACGATACTGCGAGCTTAAGGACCCCTTACAGGTTCATTGCCTTAATGCTCAATAGAATTTTTGGAAGAGCTCATGGAAAAAGCTTCAAATTGGAGTGGATGCCGATTATTTTTTATGTCGCGACACAGGGGACCATTTTCAACTGGGCCAACATAGTGTCGAATAGTCTTTCAGCTTGTATGGCCTCAAATTTGGGAGGAGTGTCCCAAAAGAGGTCAGAATTTTACATGAGCGCCATACTCATTGATTGCATACTGTGCAATCAATCTTTCCCCGACCTTAGTTGCATTTGGGACCGAGAAAGGATACCTGTCTACTCCGCATACAAGCCACTGTGGGATCATAAGTACCATAGCCACTACCGAGAGGTCTATGAACATTTTATCATGCCATTGTATACTCTTATTTTCCTAAAAGAATGTGACTGCATATCTGAGGAGGCACTGCGGGTGATCGAGGAATATGTTGATTATTACCTGACTGAGGAGGGGCTCTATTTCAGAATGTTTGGAGGCTCTAGAGCACCATCCCTACTACCCAAATATGCCACAGATTATATAGTTCATAAAGAGGTCGTTAGGCAAGTCTTCCTGGATGGCATAGGAAGCGTTTTGTTTGAACACAAGAAGGTTGCATATCCTCCTTTTCCTTTCAAGTTGGGGAGTTATAAGTTTACCAGAGTGAAGAAGGCAGATGAATTTGTGGAGGAATTGGAAAAGTTTCATTTTGGTGAAATGCCCTTCCATAGGAATGACTCCCACAACAAGGTTGTTGAGCACTGCAAAGAGGCCAATGTCCACTTTGAATACACCCACCATTGGGATAGAGAAGAGTCTGTCTTCCGCAGTGCATTGAACATAACAGCCTTGAGGAAAAGGTTCAAAAAGAAGATCGCCACCAAAGGTGGAAAGGGGCAGGATGAACAAGCTAAGGCCGATGAGGAAACCAGGAAAAGAAATGAAGAAGCGCAAAGGTTGGCCCAAGAAGCCGAGGGGTGGCTGAAGGGAGAAGAATAACAGAAATGAAGAGCTGCACAAGAGGCAGCCAGAAAAGCAAAAGAAGACGCCAGACGTGAAGAAGAAGAAAGAAAAAAGAAGCTAGATGGGGAGCTTTAGAGACAGGAGGCAGAGAGGATGAAGCTGACCCAGACATCGACAGAACAGTCAGCCGCTAACATAACCGACGTTCAGACCCAGGAAGTGGAGAACCTCGATGTGCAGGACCCAGAAGTACCTGTTGTCAGCACACCTGGATAGTCTATGGTCCCCACACTTAGAGTGGTCCCCTTTGAACACAAGATAGGGGAATAAGTCCATGATTTTAATACTATCTTCCATGACAAGGAAAGAAAGAGGATAGTGAAAAGAACTGAGAAGAAGGTTGAAACAGGGGGTCTGTCCCGAAAGATGATAACCGATACGAGCATTGTGTATGGAACAGACCGAGATCCCAGATTCACTATTAGAGCAGGGGCTGCATTGATCCATGCCATAGAGGAAAATGTAGATAAAATAATGACTGATCTAGATCAATCTAAGAAGTCTTCTTCTCAACTAAAGGACACACTAAGAAAGGAAAGAGAAGAAAACAACAAGTTGAAGAGAAAATTTGAAGATGTGCAAAAGGAGATAAAGTTTTCAAAGGCTGAATTGCAAGTTCTCCAAGCAGAAAGAAGAGCTATGGAGACCGCCTAGGAGTGTCTCGAGAGAATACAACAAGAATATCAAGAACTGAGGACAGAAAAAGAGCAGCTAAAAGGAAAGATAGAAGATCTATAGCTGCAAAAGACCACTTTGGAAGCGAATGAGAGGCAATCTCGAGAATAAGAGACAAAGCTTCAAGAGCGGATTACCTCTTTGACAGCAGCTTTGAAGGAAGCCACTGAAAAACAGGTTGATCTCCAGCCTTTCAAAGATCATGTGCTGGCACAGAAAGCCAAGATGCTGCGATTGCAGGCAGCCATAGAAGATCAAAGATGCAAGGTTTTGCAAATAGATGGTTGGTTGGAGGATATTTTGGAGACCTCCTAGTACTTTGTTGATAGATCTCAGGACATCCTGGAAGTCCTGACAACGAGGATAGTAAGTCTAGAGGACAATGAAGAAGTTCCTGCAGAGCTGCCCTCGAAAGATCGACAGGCCCTTAAATAGGACTACGACTTATTATAGTTTGTCGTCAACACGGCTGAGGAATTCAAAAAGACCGTTAGAAAAATGAAAGGGGCATGTACATAGTTTTTCAGAAGGCTCCTGATTACCTATAACCGGTGCCAAGTAGAAGCTGAGCAGAGACTGGATGCTTTTCCAGACCACAACTTGTTTGTGGAAATTTTGCATAAAAGGTACCAAGAGGAGGAAAGCAAAATATAGCACATTAAAGCTCTCGATAACCAGACCTTAAGGAATGAGGTGGATCATTCCGCAATCAGTGTACAGCTATTAGAAGATCAGCTTCGTTTGAGTGCAGCCCGAATTGAAGCCATCAAGAACCAGGCTGCAAAGTTCGAGATTAATATTCATTTTTTGGAACCTTCTAAGTTTGAAGGCCTCGCCTCAGAGGCTTTAGCTTGGAATAAATTCCTAAATGCTCAAGTGGGACCCTCCTCGTGAATATTAGTTCCTTTTTGTAATATGTTGTAATTTTGTAAGCACTTAGTGAAAGCAAAGTCTTGGGAGGCAAAAAGTTAGGGAAGCCCAAGAGTTATTCGTGGGCATCCCAACAGTTCTATTCTTTTGTATAAATATAAAGGACTTAGAAGAGCAAGGGGATTTTTTCCTAGTAAGACAAGCAAGGAGATATTGTAAGAAGAACTACTTTTTTTTGCAATAAAGAATTATTGTTTTCCTGTCGAAGAAAGTGTGGTGGGACATTCAAATGTTATGTTGTGGATTGGTGGAAGATGAACTATTTCAGTTTTCAGTTTTTTCCATTAACTGTGAGATCGTTCTAACTTTGAGGGCCTATGTTCTTGTTTGAATGATTCCTGGTTTATTCTGTGAAATTACCACCATGAGTAATGAATGTTGTTCATAAGCAATTAGCTATCTGATTGTCTAAATATCTTTAATAGTTTATGTGTTGTGTGGAGGAATATCAGCTATCTGTAATCTCTCTGTATAATGCATGTACAATATACATTCCTCATTGATAAGTTACATTTCAGCTCCCCGGGGATAGGTAGATAGTTAGATTTACTTTATTTCTGTATATGTGATCTAGATGCTTGTGAGTTTTAAGACGAGAGGTAAGAACTTGTGCATCACTTTGTGAATGCTCCTTGCATCCTTTATCACCTTGCATGTTAATTAGGCACTGCATATCATACTTTAAGTCAAAAAATACAAAAATACACATGGTGGACTGGGCTGAAACCAGTAAAACCTTTATTTTTGTTACTTGACCTACGGTAGCCGGACCGCAAACCAGACGGATTCCCTACATCAAATAGTCACGAGCTAATTGGGAACGTTGACTGTGGAGAATCCCTTGCTGTTGTTGCCTACGAATTTTCAGGCCTCAACACTTCCCCATTTCCAAAAAAAAATATTCTGGTCACACCTATATTGAATGTATGTCCATGTATGCTTTGAATACCATGCATTAGAGTTTTGATCATGAGATCCTTACTAGTCATTCACACAATAAACATGGCACACCTTTAAATCATTCAAAGCTCTTTCAAAGGAACACATTCAATCAAACTATTATAATTTAAACAAGGACACTTTGGCAAGGACTTCTCAAGGAAGGACTTTGAAAACATTGCATCATTGTTGTAATCCCACGGATCACAGTGGGTTACCAATAATACGCATTAAAAGCACACAGACATATCAAAGACAAGAGACAATAACACTTATGTGGAATAACAGATTATATTATAATGGAAGGGTCCATATAAATCATAGAACTGAACAGAGTTCTCATCTGGCTCAACATCCTAATGTATATGATTTACAAATAGTTACAAATAACTACTTGTCAGTTCGGTTAACCGACACGGCCTTATGTGGCCGACCTAATCTCTAATTATTCAGCTGATCGACTTAGTTAGCTTACTGACTAAGTCGGATTATCAACTTAGTCGGCTTACCGACTAGCTCCTCCAACATCTCCCTTGCGAATAAAACTGTTCTTCGTCCCGAAAAAATAGGGAGGTACTCAAAAATACATTGGTTGTCTAAAGTAGTTATTTCTGTGTTTGACTTTCATGGGCTGTGAAGTCGGATAGTTGGTCGTTTCTGTACACAGACTTCCACAATTGCTTATGTTGTCATGACCAGCTGATGTTGGAATTCTGTCCAACTTTGCAGTACTTTCTGGATGTCGATGGTTAATGTTGTAAGGTTTGATAGTGTCGACATATTCTCTTGAATGGAAAGGTCTGCTATCCTTTCCATGTTGGGACCCATAAACTGGTCCTTCTCTTCTGCCATCTCCAGAATTCTTTTCATCTGTAGACAGATGGTGTTTAACCTGTCCAAGATCGATATTTCCTGCTACACCCATTGGTGTGCTTGTCGCTCAAGCTTCTGCAGTTTGGTTGTTTCGAGCACAATTTGATCTTCGATGGTGCTTCTTAATGCTTCTTCCATGCTCTTTCTTTTCTCCAGCGCTTGAATTTCTTGTCAAGTCTGCTGGAAGACTTGCCCATAATAGGCAGGCCAGTCTCGTAGTACCCCTTCCATTATGGCCGACTCCTCTATGTGATGTTGAAGCACTTTGTAAGCTTTGGAGAATGATGTGTGCTGCTGCATGAGTAGTTGAGTTGTTTCTTTTTTTTCTCTTCTCTTGTGTTTTGCATCTGTGTCTGTAGTGCCGACACCACACTTTCAAACAGCTGATAGGATTTCTTTAGCGTCTTGTCGGTGTCGACCTCTGTTGATCCTGGGATCACTGATTGCGCTAGGTTTCTGCATTTTATCAGGAACTCGACTTGTTCTTTTTCATTGTTGTCGAGCTCCTTGCGTCTAGTCTGGCTTCTTGTTTTTGCTTCGATAGCCAAATTTTCCAAGAGTTGTCCCAACTCTCTATCCTTTAGCTTTGTTGCGTGGACTGCAGTGGTCGACCCAAGTTGGCTGATGTGGACCATTGCCGCTTGGGATTGATGGTCCCTCTTCTTTCTGTCTCTCTTCCTCTTATGCTTTTGCTCCGCTTGCTACTATACTTGTGCACCTGTAAGAGTGAGATTTTCTGGTGGTTGATTTTTCGGCAGTGGATTGTCTAGTTGCTGGCCTACAATGGTTAGGGGGACTTCTGGTTGGGTCTGCGGGATGAGTGCTACAGCTGGGTGTGTATCTGGTGGATTTTCTACAGAGGGTCCAGATACAAACTTTGCTGGTACTGATGGTTGTGGTAAAGGTGGTTCAGGTGCAGATGGTTCGGTTGCAGGTTCTGAGTTGGGGGGTGGTGGTGGTGATGGTGATGGTCAATGGTTGGGTGTGACTGGAGTGGTGGGGATGTGGTGGGGATGTGGTCAGGTTTTGGGTCATCAATTTGTGGGGGTGAACCCTCTGGGATGTCGAAGAACAGGTCGTCAATCTCTCTTGATTTCATCCATGTTCTCTTCTTCCCCATCTCTTGTTGGTTCATTGGAGGGTGGAAGGGTTGCGATGTCAGTTGGGGTGAGGGATGTAGTTCGACTTGTGACAACTTCAGCTGTCTTGTCAGGGTTCCTTACAAATGTTGATTTCAAAATTGCCACAGTCCTCGGCCTCTGGGGTATTTGGCCAGGTTGAGGAACGCGTTGTCTAGATCCACCAGTTTCAAACAGAGGTAAGTAGCACTTGGTGGTGATCTTCTGTACAGAGGTAAGTAGCTCAGGCAGTTTTTCAATGTATGCCTGGAAATATATATCTTGGTCGAACCTCTCCTTCAAGGTTTCCAGCATAGCATTTTTGCATATGTTGACTGGGTTTATTGAGGGTAGCTCTGGAATTGCTTCCTGTGTGATTTGGGTCGGAGATGGGGGTGGGGGTGTAGACACTAAATCAACAACATTTTCTGCTGTTGAGGTATTTGTACTTTTTACCTTTTTGACCGACCTTGCTGTGCTCCTGCTTCAACAATTTTTTCGAACTGTGCTTCCACCAGAATTTTGTTTGCTGCGGTGTCTTCTATGATGTCGATGGTCATGGATGCTAATTCGTCTTCATCTTCTGATGATTCTGCGATGATATGCTTGCGCTTCCCCTTCCCCTATTCCTGTTCGTGAGTTTTTCTCCTCTTCGTTAACGCTGCTATTTCCTTTGATAGCTTGCAGATGTTTTCTTTGGTTATAGCATACTCAGGGTTTTCAGTTTCCATGTTGTCCTTTGGTCCTTTTTCTCCCCCCTATTGCTGAGTTGGGCCGACGCTTTTCTCAGCTGGATTGGTTACCTGCTATTTTGTGTGTGTCTTTTCTTTTTGGGCTGTTGGTGGTATGATTGAGATTTGCAGCCAACTGTTGTCCTCTACTGGTGTTTCCTCCAACACAAATGTGCTGATGTGTAGTCAAAGTTCATAATCTTCTTCTTTTTCTTGGTCGGTGAGTGGTTCTTCTATTGCTAAGGTTACTTCCTTGGCTTTTGCTGGTATCCACTTTGTGCCAGACTGTCGAGCTAGATCACATAATATCTCTTTGATTATTGGATAGTAGTCGAGAGTCTTTGCTTTTGCCTTGGTGCCCTGCATGTACCAAACCACGGTATGGTCAAGTTCTAGCTGTATGTCTGCGGTTTTGGGGCACCCTCCATCTGGTTGTCTAAATTTTGAGCTGTTGAAACTAGTTTTCCAACAGCACCTTGTCGTTTTCCAATTCCTTCAGTGTTTCGGTCTGGGCAAATGGTCTGAATCTCCATGTATGGAATTTCATGGGTTCTTGCAATTGCTTGTCCTCGACTGGGCACAAGTAGTACATTACTATCCATATTATAAGGGACAGGAACCTTATAATCCCTCCCAACTCCTGGCATTTCTCACAGCTGCCTTTGAGCACGTCGGCGACATACTCAGCCCATCTGTAGACTTTTCCCATGTGGGCAATGGTATCCACTGCCTCTAGCATGTCCAATTTTAGGTCGCTTCCTCGACTTGTGGGTGTAAGCCCTGTTGCTATGATTTTAGCCACAATTTGTGGCGTTCAGGCTTGTATTTGGCTAATCATTATCCCTTTGGAGTTCTTTCCTGATGGTGTTCCAGTCAATTGCTCTACCAGCCCTTCTTTTATGTCGACTGGTACTGGGTCTCCTTGGTTGGATAGACCAGCCAGTTTGTATATCACTTCACCAGAGATCTCGACTGGCATGTCGAAGTATAATATGCCGTTGTGGTATCGGCTTATAATGAATTTGACTATCGTTTCTTTTTTACCTCCAAAACTTGCCATGAACGGTGTGTTCATGTAGTTCATGATAGAAATGTGGTTTACGTTCTCTGCAACCTGGGTTGGTTTCTTGTCGACATAGGCCCATTCCTTGATCTCAGCCCATGTCTTCGCCCATGATGTCTTTTGAACCTTGGTGTTCTTTATGTTTCTTAATATTCTCAGTAGTGGGGTTTTAGCAGTTTGTAGTTATTTAGTCTTTGTTGTGGCTCTAGCTTGTTTTGGTGCCATTTTGTCAGTTTTCTGTTTGACTTTACTTAGGGATTCTCGGTTCTCAGTTTACTGTTTGTAAAATTGCTCTCTATGTTCAAAATGTTGTAAATGATCATTTTCTGGTCCGGTATTTATAGGCGGGGCGTTTGATGTTTTTGTTGAAGGGTGTATTAATGGCAGAAGTGATGGTCCAGCGCGGTCACTTGAGTTTGCGTTAATGGTGATTTGATTTTGGCACTCATAGTCATGAAGGCATGATGTGACCTTCTGGGTCATTGGTTGATGTCGATCATGTGAGCGGTCGATGGTGGTATGTCGATGGGTGTGATGTCGGCTGTCGAAGTGTTGATTCCCTATCATCTTGGTTTATGGGTGTTAGTTCTATTTTATTTATGTTAGATTTTTTCAGATTTTTATAGTTTTTGTCTAACCGTTATGGTCGTTATATTTTTTTTAAACTTGTTTTAATTTTTGTACCGCTTTAGTCGGGCACCATTTCCAAAATACTATGCCTTGTAACGTCCTTAGTCAGACTAATCCGTTGGCACGAATCTCTTCAACAACATAGGGTCCTATCCATTATGTATGTAGCTTTTTGGGTTTTCTTTTTACTCGACTATTGTATAGTAGGGCAAGGTCCCCTACCGACAGGTTTTTGTTTTTGATATTATGATCGTGCCATGCCTTCTGTTGTTGTTTTTGAATTTCTTGGTGTTGTAAAGCGATCAGTCAGTGTTCTTCAAGCTTCCTTAATTGCATCAGTCGATCCTTTCTACTCTGTTCGACATCAACATGTAAAATTTCTGCTAGAATAGGTGTTTGTTTTCGAAAATGTAGTGGAACAACGGCTTCTTATCCATAGACTAGTAGAAATGGTGTTTGGTCCGTTGAACGTTTGTATGTTGTTATGTAAGCCCATAGTGCTGCAGGTATGTTTTCGTCCTAGTCGTCTTTGTCAGTGTTATAGATTTTTGTTAGGCCTTTTGTTAATGTTTTGTTGAATGCCTCAATTGCTCCATTCGACTGAGGGTGATACGTTGTACTACGTCGGTGGTCAATTTGGAACTGATCTGTTAGTGTTTTAATGGTTTTATTAATGAAGTGTGACCCTTGGTCGTTGATTAGGGTTATTGGACATCCAAACCTGGTAATGATATTTTCATAGATAAACTTCGCAGCTATCTCACTGGAACATGTGACGACGGGTTCTGCTTCTGCCCATTTGGTTACATACTCTACTGTAGTTATTATGTAACCTTACACCTGTTCTTTTTGCCGGTATAAGAAATGGTCCTATGAAGTCGATGGCCCAAATTTCAAATGTCAATCTTGGGTTAACTGATATCAAGGGAATTTTTGTACTAGGCAGAGGTCGACCCAGTCATTGACATCTGTCACATTGGCTAACAAACTTTTTACAGTCTTTGTGAAGTGTCGGCCACCATAACCCTTATTGTTGGATTTTCTTGGCAGTTGTGTCTCCTTGAAAATGTCCTCCCGTAGGTCCATAATGTGCTTTATACATAATATTTTTTCTTTCATGTTCTAGTACACATCTTCTGAGGATGTCGTCCAAACCCATTTTATATAAGAATCCATTTATGAGGCTATATGGTGCAGCTTTCATGGCTAATATTTGTTTCTTATTCATACTCATGCCTTCTGGTGCTTGTCCATCTTCTAAGAACTGAGCTATTTCCTCTAATTCTGTTGTAATTGCTTCTATTCGAAATAAATGTGCATCCGGTAGGTCGTCTTCGACTCCTATCAGTTCCTCTCCCATGTTGATTCGTGATAAGTGGTCGAGTCTGACATTTAACTTTCCTAGTCTGACAACGACTTTGAATTCGAATTCTTGGAATAGAAGTATCCATTGACAAATTCTCCCATGGTGTAAAGGTTTATTTACAAGGTATTTTAGTGCTTGGTGGTCGGTATAAAAGATAAACGGATTAGCTAGTAGGTGGTATCGATACTTCTGTAGTGCGAAGACCATTCCTAATGCTTCTCTCTTTGTTGTCGAGTAGTTTCTTTCTGCTATATTTAATTTGTTGCTACTGTAAACTATAGGGTAGTCCATTCCATCGTCTCCTGGTTGAGTTAGGATTGCTCCTATTGCTAGGCCTGATGCGTCGATGTGTACATGGAATTTGGTCGACTAGTTTGTAAATCTTAGAATGGGTGCTTCGACTAGCTTTCTTTTTAGTGTTTCAAATGATATGTTGCATTCCTCTATCCAGATGAACTCCTGATCTTCTCTCAGCAGTTCTTCCAGTGGATAGGTCATATATGAATCGTATCTTATGAATTTCCTGTAATATCCTGTATGACCGAGTAGTACCCTGACTTGTTTTGGGTTCACCGGTGGTTTTAAGTCGAGGATAATTTTTATTTTTGCGAAGTCGACCTTAATGCCTTCTTTGCAGACAATGTGTCCTAATAGTATCCCTAAGGGGTCAGAAATATGCACTTCTTGATGTTCAGAGCTAGCTGGATTTGTCATCATAGTTCCAACATGAGCCTTAGCCATTTGCAGTGATCTTTTAACATAGAGTATATTGTCCAATCATCGAAATATACTGCCATTGTTTTGTAAATATTCTTGAAATGTTTTGACCACAATTCTTGAAAATAATGCAGGTGCATTTTTTAATCCAAAAGGCATAACCCTATAAGCAAATGAGCCAAATTCACATACGAATGTTGTCTTTTTCTAATCTTCTTTGGCTATTGGTACTTGGTTATAACCTAAGAATCCATCTGTAAATGAGCAGCATTCGTGTCCTGCGACCTCATTCAAGATTTCATCTGCATAAGGAGTTGGAAATGGGTCTGTTAATGTGACTTTATTTAGGTCTTTGAAGTCGACACAGATCTTTAGCTTGGTTGGATCGTGTTTCTTTGGTTGAACAACCATTGGACTTTCCCATTCTGATTGGTCAATAGAGTATATAATTCCTGCTATAATCATATTATCAATCTCTTTCTTAACTATCTCTTTGTACTTATGAGCCAATTTATATGGTCTTTTCTTTACAGGTCGGACATCAGGTTTGATGTCGATCTTCATTTCACCCATTTTATGGACTAGACCTTTGAGATCTTTGTAGTCTCTGGCGAAGACATACTAAAATTCTTTTAGTAAGTTTACTATTTGTGTTGTTTGTTCTTCACTCCAGTATTCTCCAATTTTTGCCATTTTTGGTCAATCATTGTTTGAGATGTCGAATTCTTTAATTTTGACCTTAGCATCTAACCATTCTGGTGCTTTTGCTTCATTGATTGGTCGACTCCCTTCTTTAAACTATGAAAATGTGGAAGTAAAGTCTGCTGCAGTCATTCGGTCGATGTCTTCGACTGTCTCGACTTTGAGCACTGTGCGAATTGGTTTTGTTGTTTCTGAATGGTATGATTTCCATCGAAAGCTTTTCCCTTCTAGATTTTCATTTTCCATTTGTAGCCTTATCGATCTTGGTGTTATCTTTGTTTGTATGTTGTTGCAGTTTATTGTCGGTCGGTCGTATTTTAGGGTTTTTTTCTCTGTCGGTTCTACAAATGCCTTGATTTGTTTTGCAATTTCAACCAGGTTTTCATCTTATGGTATAAAGCTGAAATCTTTGATAAAATTCTCTCTTAGTTCAAGCCATAGGAATATTTCACCTCGAGCTTCTTCCATTTTGTACCATTTGTTTGGTAAGTTGGATAGCGTCGATGGAAACAAGTGTGGCCATGTACATTCATCCTTATACCCAAGTCTTTTCCATTCTTTTTCACATGTTCCTATGTGGTCTTCTGGATTTTGCCCTTGGATGAACATAGGTATTTGGGATTGATTGGTTAACGTTTTCCCTCCAAATATTTCTATGAGAAAGGTTGAAGCTGTTGTCCATGTCTGCAATCTTGATTGATGGGTATCCCACCATCTAGAAGCTTGTCCTGTGAAGGTTTCCACTAAGCTTTGTAGTCGGCCATGTTCACCAATGTTTCTGGATACTTGTTCTATATGCATGACTGGTGATTCTCTTTCTTTGTACCTTGGGATTTGTGTGATATTTACATTTGTTGGTTTTAGGGTAGGATATTCCATGGTTTTCTTTTCAAATATTTTTGGGATGATGGACACTAAGAAGCACTGTTTGACTGGTTTCTTCTACACTTTTTGAATGGTCCAGCAACCTCTTGCTTGTGTTTCATAGTTCTCGACTTCCCACTCATATAATTCTGCATCTGAATTGTATCCTACTGAATCCTGATTACCTAAGTGAAGTTCACCATAGATATTAGGTTCGGTGTAGTCTTCATTGTTTTGTATCTGATATAGTTGTCAGATGTTGACTTATTCATCTATAGGTTCTATCCAAGGTTCTCCTTGGGATGGATGGATAGGTACTATGAATTTTTGTCCATTCCCTTTTAGTTTTATTCTTTCCTTGTCTAAGGATATGGATTCTTTCATTTTTCTTCCCCAAGGTCGACCTACTAGCGCTGGGAAGGAACTTGATCCTTCCTTGCGGTCAATAATTTCAAAGTTGACTTTGGTCAATATTCCTTTTATGGTCGTGTCGACATCTCTCCAAACTCCGATAGGTTCAATTAGACCTTGGTCGGCTAATTTTAGGTATATTCCTGACTTGTATAGTCAAGGTCTACCCAATTGTTCCCAAGTGTCTCGAGTCATAATGTTTACTTGTGACCTGAAGTCGAGCACAACTTGTCAAACATGGTATCCTTCAATTTCTAGGTCGACAAGTGGGTCGGCATCACTTTTGTCCATCAGGTTTAGACTGCAGATATTTTTTGTTTTTTTGACTATACTGTTGTTCTGTTTTATTTTATACAAAAGGTCAATGAATTGAGACACCGTTTTATCAGTTTATACTAAACGTATTAGTTCTTTAACTGTGCTTTGTCGATTATCATCAGCTTCTTCTTGTCGAGCAAATTCTTTAAATATATTTGATACGTCTTTATACAGTTGTTTTTGTCTAGCTGGGTTAGGATAATCATTCTTTTATTTTATTTTGCTTATTCATAGGTTATATCATTCCCAATTTTTGTCCTTTGTCGGGTTACTATATGCAGATTCTTTGTATGATTATATCATGTTTTTGCACACACGACAAGACATTAACATTTTTCTTTTTATTTATTTTTTCAAGCATAGTAGGGCAATCATCTAATGAGTGATCCCCTACTCCACAGCTAGTACAGAATGTTAAGTCGGTTCTGTCCTTGTATGGACAGTCCGCATATCGGTGTCCCTCTTTGTAGCACGTGAAACATTGGATGGGCCGACGTGGTTGGTTGTCGCGATTCCCAGAGAATCGACCTCGACCTCCATATCCTCCACGTCGTTTTTCAAACTAGCACTCATATTGGCGACCTTCGTACCTTTGATTATTCTGATCATCTTGCACATGGTTTCGCTGATAATTGTTCTGCACGACTGCGTTTGTCTGGTAGACTACCTGGTAGTTTTGTCGATTTTTTAGGTTTATGTGGCAGTCGGCCGTAGCGTGACTTTTCACTTCACAGATATCACACCAAGATGCTTTACCATTTTTCATGTTAAAAGGGCAATCTTTTGTTGTGTGTTCTCCATGTTCTTGGCAAATGTTGCAAAAACACTTTGTTTCACAAATCGAACGTCCTGTCGGCTAATATCCTGTCGACAGTTATCTGTTGAATTTCTGGCCATTGAGAATTTCATGCACCAAACGTCCTGACTCTTAAGGTTTAGTTCTTTTAAAGATTCCTGCATGATCTCGAGCTGTTCTTCCAGTCTAGTATCCGTGGGATATGCTGGGAAGTCTTCGTCCATTTCTACTTGTAGGGCTTTAGTAAGCGCATATTCGTATGTTTTGAACATCTCCAAACTTATGTGCCATCGAATTTTCTGTGATAGACCTGCAAGAAACCATTGGATTAATAGTTGCTCATCAATTACATAATCCAATTGGTTGAGGAGGTCTTTCTAGCATTTGTCGTAGTCACGGACAGATTCTACTGGCTTTTGTGATGTTGTTTTCAATTTCTTAGCTACCAGATGTTTTACATCTGGAGTTTTAAAGAACGACAAAAATTGCGCTTTGATTTATGCTTTATTTGCTTGAGGGGTTCTTTCAGAAAAGGTCATATACCATGTTAGTGCTCTTTTCCTCAAGGCACCAGCGAACTGCGCCATCTGTCTATCTTCATCTGTGACCTGGTTTGCCACCCATGTCGACTCATAGATGAACCAATGTTGTCTCGGATCTTCATCGCCCTCATATAGAGGGATATGCCCTGACCCGTGACCCATGTCGGATTCGATGTCACTGTCTTCTTCAGGAGGTGGCGGCGGTGGGGGTGGTGGTGGGGGTAGTGGGATGTTTTGCTTATTTCTTTGTGCAAAATTGTTGTCGACAGAACTCTCGTTCCGGTCTGTTGTTTTGTTTGTCGTTAATTCTTCGACAAGCACTCGGTCGGGCTCGGCTTCTCCTATCGATGTCCAACTGCAATTTTGTCTACAGGTTCAATTTTTTTGTATTCTCCAAATTTGTATTTGGCAGGGGGGGTGCTCCTTCATGTGTCGGGTAAAGTAAGTGGATACTTTGGTTGGAAGGGTACGCCTGAAGCGTGACCCATTTTCCTTGTTTTGGTCAACGAATAAGTAGATGACTATCATTGTTTACCTTGTCGTCTAGTTGGCTCCATATACCAAACTCACCAACTCTTAGTCTTAAAATATTCTTTGACAATGGCTTGCATCTTGGTACTCGGATTCGTTGGAGATAGAGGTCTTACCTCTTGGTGAACTTCTATTTGGAGAGCTTCTTGCTGCTCTATCCACAAATATTCTTCCATGGGTGATGCCTCTTCCTCCTCGCCTTCTTCGTGTCCGACATGAACCGACTCTGGCGGATTTCTTTCTTGGTCTGTCACCCTAGTACTCATTCCTCTTTGCAGTGCTATGGCTCTTTCTCTTCTTTCTTCCCTTCTCTTTAGCCTCTTCTTTCTCTCTATTTTCTATAAATCCGTCGTACCTTTATGTGTCACTGTCCGTTCAATTTCCTTCTTAGGTTGAATTTTCATCATTGGTGGTGGTATCTCTTGTTAGTCGACTAGAATCCTATTTACTTTACCCCGACATACGACCAGCTGCCCCCCCCATGGCCTACCCGATGCTTTAGAAAACTCGGATAGTTCTACTTACTTGCTTCGAAAATATTCCCAGTCCCTTTCGGCAATGAATTTTTCCCACTTATTTTGTTTCTCCGCCCAGTTAGAATTTTGTGGTGGTTTGCGTAGTGATGGACGAGGTTCGATGATATGACCCACTCCTTTTTCTATCAGAAATTTGAACAGCAAAGTCGGTAGGGAGCACAGGAACTGCTCGGTAAGGTCTGTATAGAATCTCTTCTAGATGATTTGTACCAAAGTTCTTTCTTCTATATCTTGCTCCTCGCAGAATTCGTCGGTGATCTTTTCAAACCACTTCGACGGGTTTGTTCTTCCCCCTCGAATCAGTTTCTCTAGCAATTGTTGGTCTTTAGTCGCTTCCGTCTTTTTCATCCAGATTTTCTTCAAAATCTGGGGTACCGATTCTACAAACTTCTCATGGGTTTCAGTAAAGAATCTTTCCTTCGCTTGAGCAGTCATTAACCTGTTTCTCCGTGCGTAATTCTACACGTAATTTGCTATCTTACGCTCCCACCAGTCCTTAATCTCTTGTCCTGATATCATATGTCTGTACTCATCTCAGATATGTACTACCGGCAACGAAACCAATGTTGTAATCTCACGGATCACAGGGGGTTACCAATAATACACATTAAAAGCATACTGACATATCAGAGACAAGAGACAATAACACATATGTGGAATAACAAAATATATTATAATCGAAGGTTCCATACAAATTATAGAACTGAAGCGAGTTCTCATCTGGCTCAACAACCTAATATATATGATTTACAAACAGTTACAAATAACTACCTGTCAGTTCGGTTAACCGACACGACCTTATGTGGCCGACCTAATCTCGAATTAGTCAGCTGATCGACTTAGTCAGCTTACCGACTAAGTCGGCTTATCGACTTAGTCGGCTTACCGACTTAGTCGGCTTATCGACTTAGTCATCTTACCGACTAGCTCCTCCAACAATCATCAAGTCCGTAAAGCAAATTAAGGAGCTTTGGCGGTTATCACTCCACTCCTCAAGAGATTTGAGCTATCAATTCATAATCTTGGAAAAAAAATCCATGCAATAAGGCCAAAATTACAAACTAATCAAAGATATCCATGGGCTACTATGCATTTGAATACTTTCATTGCTTAATATATACCATTAGCATGACATTGAAAGAAGTCACTTGTGAACCATCTCTAATGAGAAAAGTCCAATACTATAATCAAGGCATCACAATAAAGACAATGCATTAAGGTCTTTGCGCAGAAGAGGATCTTTTAAAGTATCGCATTTATCAACGAACAAGCAATTCAAATGATTCACATGACATCAAAACTTTGTTTGTCATCCAACTAAACCTCTGAGCAAATCTCAAACAATCATCAATCCATAGGCATTCATGTGCACCCAATGCCAATGATCAATATAGTCATATTCAATGATTTTGTAAGTTTAGTAAGAGTGCCTTTAAGGTGAGGTGTGTGATCATTATTTACCTTTCATCTACCTTGAGGGTGAGCAAAAATATATGTGCCTCACACAATACTTAAGCAAGGTTAATTAAGCACATGTAATTGCTTCTACCTTCATCAACCTTCAAACATAAATAATTAATGACTGCAAACAAAGGATGAACTAATTATTGAACATTTAGTTGATTGTGGCATTTTAATGAAAAAGGCTAGATCAAATAAGTATTGAATGTTGGCTTACTGAATCTTTCAATGAAAACCAGTACCTACAGAGAAGCAAGACAACATAAAGTATCAAACAAGGATCATTCCATTCATCAATAATAAAAAAGGTCCCCAATGCAACAAGATCCAAGACACAGCTAACCATATCAATGAACAATTTATGCAAATCTTAATAATAATGGATATAATTAACTATTAGCATAAGAAGGAACAAAACATAGTCATTCAAGAAAAGGCATTAAGTAAATAGTAAATACCATAAGTTAAATACTCAATCAAGTGTACATGGCATTCATGAACAAACAAGTTAGGAACACCAATCAAAGAACTTGCAACCATCTAAGAACATTAATTACACAAAGAGTATACTAAGTTATTCAAAGACTATCAAGTTGCAATCAATGAGCTTAAAATATTTGGGGTCCCTAAGCCTTGGGGCGTAGGGCTAATTGAGGCTTCAACACCTAGCTATAATGTGAACCTATCCTTGATGCACCAATGTGCTCCCATCTAAGAGACCCCGATGTAATTACAATCTGATGCGGATTGGTTAGAGTAATATTTTTTCATAAAAATATTTGATTTGTTGTACCATACAAGGTACATTGTGTAACACATTGGCATATGACCAGTATGAAATGTAAACCACACATGTTGGATCCAGTGTGCCTAATAAATAGTGGAGGACTATGAACACTGCATCTTGTAAAATGTTACACACTATTGTGTGACAATGTGTTATTCCAAAAAGTAAACATCCACGTGATGGTGTTTTATGGACCTTTAAGTGCACCTTCATGTGATAGGGTCATTTTTAGACGATTGCCTCTAGTATACACCAGTTATGAAGCATTGTAAATCATGGTATTAAAAAAGCTAATGCTCAAATAAAGAGAAATAAAGAGAAACATTATGGCCCAACTTTATTTAAAAAACAAACTAACTAACTTTGCTTAAAGAATCCATAAAAGTCATTTACTATAAAACTAGAGAAATAAATATTTAAAATAAAAAGCTATATTAAACATTTATATAAAAAACTATACTAAACCGTTAATTCCTAATAATAATAAAACATAACATCCTATTAATAAAACTCATAAACCTGTGTTTGCTAGATGCTAGAGGTGACCTATTCCCTCTATCTTGTTGACACCCAGAGGTGCTTCTTTGGCATAGACTTGTTTTCTCTGTCAATATGGGGCTCTATTGGAGTTACTTCAGTGTACAAGTTATGAGGTCTGGTCCTTGTTTTGAGATTTTGGGCTATATTTTGTTGCTGATGAAAAAACAATGAAAGCCATTTTGCTGTTGATAGCAAAACTGTGAAAGCCATTCAAGATGATGTAAAAAAGTTACTTTTATTCTATCGAATATCAAGAAACCAATATTTTCTCCTAAAAAAACTCATATTTATTACCACATCTAACAAATAACCACCACAAATTGAAAAGTAACCCAAGAGACCAACCCCAAAAGCAGTTTTTGTTTTAAGTGTTGTTCATTTTCGTTGTACGGGAGAGCACCCCTCGTTTGCACACATTCCTAGGCGCATGGCGTATCTATGGATAATAAATTAAATTCAAATTCCCGAGTGTATATAATCTATGTTTATCTATTTTCAAACCATTACATTACAAATATAGAAATACTTTGCATAAAGAGATGACCAATGGCATGTAATTTCTAACATTGTGTTGGTGGCCAACCCCATCGTGCAAACCATATATCTATTCACATTATAAGCTTTTTCGATTAAAAAATTCTTACTTCTAGAAATAACATCTTTAACTAACATCTTGGATGTCAATGTTTCTAGAAACCCAACTTTACTTCTTGAAACAACATCTTTAACTAACGTCTTGGATGTCAATGTTTCTAGAAAACTAACATTACTTCTTGAAAATAACGTTATAAAACGGTTAAACTTTCTATCAAGTATCTTTAACTAATGTATTTATTAATGAGGGAATCTATGGTCTTCTCTTTTTCTATCATAATGTGTGATGTGTGAACCATATGTCTATTCACTTCTTTATATTGTTTTAATAGATTTTATGATTGTATTTTTTTATAAATTATAAACTTTAAATATAAAAATAATGTTTGGAGAGTGTGTGGCAAGTTTCAAAACATTCAAAGGGTAAGGGGAAGGTAAAGGTCCCACATGAGATCCACCATCAAAACTAAGAGTAATATTTATTTTAACTAAATCCCCATTTATTTTAAACTAAATATTTAGTAATATGGAGTGAAATTTGGAGTACATATTATAATAAGTAAGATTTGGCTTACAAACTTTTTACAGTCTTTGTGAAGTGTTGGCCACCATAACCCTTATTGTTGGATTTTCTTGGCAGTTGTGTCTGCTTGAAAATGTCCTCCCGTAGGTCCATAATGTGCTTTATACATAATATTATTTCTTTCATGTTCTAGTACACATCTTCTGAGGATGTCATCCAAGCCCATTTTATATAAGAATCCATTTATGAGGCTATATGGTGCAACTTTCATGGCTAATATTTGTTTCTTAATCGTACTCATGCCTTCCGGTGGTTGTCCATCTTCTAAGAACTGAGTTATTTCCTCTAATTCTGCCGGAATTGCTTCTATTCGAAATAAATGTGCATCCGGTAGGTCGTCTTCGACTCCTGTCGGTTCCTCTCCTGTGGTGATTCGTGATAAGTGGTCGAGTCTGACATTTAACTTTCCTAGTCTGACAACGACTTTGAATTTGAATTCTTGGAATAGAAGTAGCCATCGACAAATTCTCCCATGGTGTAAAGGTTTATTTACGAGGTATTTTAGTGCTTGGTGGTCGGTATAAAAGATAAATGGATTCGCTAGTAGGTGGTATCGATACTTCTGTAGTGGGAAGACCATTCCTAATGCTTCTCTCTCTATTGTCGAGTAGTTTCTTTCTTCTTTATTTAATTTGATGCTACTGTAAACTATAGGGTAGTCCCTTCCATCGTCTCCTGGTTGAGTTAGGATTGCTCCTATTGCTAGGCCTGATGCGTCGATGTGTACATGGAATTTGGTCGACTAGATTGGAAATCTTAGAATGGGTGCTTCGACTAGCTTTTTTTCTAGTGTTTCAAATGATATGTTGCATTCCTCTATCCCGACGAACTCCTGATCTTCTCTCAACAGTTCTTCCAGTGGATAGGTCATATCTGAATAGTATCTTATTAATTTCTTGTAATATCCTGTATGACCGAGTAGTACCTTGACTTGTTTTGGGTTGACCGATGGTTTTAAGTGGAGGATAATTTTTATTTTTGCGAAGTCGACCTTCATGCCTTCTTTGCAAACAATGTGTCCTAACAGTATCCCTAAGGGGTTAGAAATATGCACTTCTTGATGTTCATAGCTAGCTGGATTTGTCGTCATAGTTCCAACATGAGCCTTAGCCATTTGCATTGATCTTTTAACATAGAGTATATTGTCCAATCATCGAAATATACTGCCATTGTTTTGTAAATATATTCTTGAAATGTTTTGACCACAATTCTTGAAAATAATGCAGGTGCATTTTTTAACCCAAAAGGCATAACCCTGTAAGCAAATGAGCCAAATTCACATACGGATGTTGTCTTTTTCTGATCTTCTTTGGCTATTGGTACTTGGTTATAACCTGAGAATCCATCTGTAAATGAGTAGCATTCGTGTCCTGCGACCTCATTCAAGATTTCATCTGCATAAGGAGTTGGAAATGGGTTTGTTAATGTGACTTTATTTAGGTCTCTATTGTAATCTCACAGATCACATAAGGTTACCAATAATACATACTAAAACATATATATCTATAAATCAGAGACAGGAAACAAGAACATATAGGAAAACAGATTATATTATTGCAATGAGTTCATACAAGGCAGAGAACTGAACTGAGTTCTCGTTTGGCTCAACAGCCTAATATATACAATTTACAAAACAGTTACAAAATAACTACCTATCGGTTCGGTGAACCGACACGACTTTTAGTTAGTTGACTTAATCTTCTGGTTTAGTCGGCCGACTGACTTAGTCAGCTAATCGACTAAGTCGGTCCATCGACTTAGTCAGCCAGGGTCTTCGTTCAAGTCGACTTGTGTCGACTTGCTCCTTCTACATCTCCCCCACGAACAAAACGTTTCTTCATCTCGAAGAAACAGGGAGGTACAAAAATTATGTCTCTGTCAGATTCTTCCAAAATGCTATTGTGGAGGGCTGTGCAGACGAATGGTTGGCCTTTTCTGGACGCAGATCTCGACAATGGCTGGAGCGGTGATGGCAAGGTGATGCTGAAAATCCGTCCAACTCTGCAAAGCTTTCTGGGTGTCGATCGTTAGTGTAGTTAAGCGTGACAGGACCGACATCTTTTCGAAGAGTGGGACTTCCGTGATCTTCTCCATGTTGGGGCCCAGGATCTGGTTCTGTTCATCAGTTGTGTCGATGAGTCTTTTCATCTGCGGGCAGATGATGTCGGCTTTCTCTAAGTTTGGAAGGGCTTGTTGGACCCACTGGTGTGCTTCTCGTTCCAGCTTTTGCAGCTTGGTTGTCTCCAACACAATTTGTTCTTCTATCGTCTGCCTGAGTGCTGCCTCTGTCGTCTTCCTTCCCTCCAAAGCCTGAATGCCTTGACGAGTCTGTCGGGTCTGTTGATAGACTTGCCCATAGTGAGTAGGCCAGTCTCTTAAGACTTCTTTGGTAACAACAGATTCCTCCATGTGGTCCTGCAGCACTTTGTATGCCTCTAAGAACGCAGTGTGTTGTGCTAGTAGTAGTCGGGCAGTCTCTTCCTTCTGCTCTTCCTTAGTCTCTTGGAGACAGGCCTGGATGGTCGATACCATGGTCTCGAAGAGCTGATATGCTTTTTCCAACGGTCGATCTGTGTCGACTTCAATAGGGCATGGTATCACGAACTGAGCTAGAGCCCTACATTTGCCGAGAAACTCGACCTGTTCTACATTTTTGTTCGAGAGCTCTTTAGTTTTTCGTGCAGTCCTTGTCTTTGCTTCCTTGGCCAATATTCTTGAGGAGTTGGCCGACTTCTGTGTCGGTCAACGAGCTTGCATCCTTTAAGCCGATCCGAAGTCTAGAAGGATGATGCTCTTTCTTCTTATTTTGTCTTTCTGTTTCTTTTTCCTAGGTACCTGCAACAGTTGAGGGGGTTTCGGTGGTTGGTGGGTTTGAAGTCGATGGTTTTTCTGGCTGGGGGTTTGGTATGGTTGCTTCTGGTTGAGAGGATGTAGTTGGTTGGGGTATATCTGGCTGGGAATCAGGGGGTGGTGGAGGTGGAGGGGATGATGATGGCGGGGGTGGAGATGATGGCGGCGGTGGTGATGTAGTGGGGGAATGGTCGGGGAAATGGGTTTGTCGAAAGTAGGTTGTAAACTTACATCGGACAGTGAGTCTATTTCGAGGTCAGTGGTGGGGAAGTCGGTCTGGGGTTGGGGGTGAATGTGTTCAATGGTAGACTGCACATGGCCAATTATGTCGCCTTCTTAGTCGGATCGAGTGAAGGTCGATTGAATGTGTGCAATTACCTGGGGGTTTGTGCTACTGCCGGTATAAAGAGGGGCCCTCGTGTGAATTTTTTGAGCCGACTGAAACAACTCAGGCAACGTCTCAAAGAAAGCTTTGAGTTTTTTGTCTTTGTCGACTTTTTCTTTTACGGACTCCGGTATCCTGCTTTTGTATAAGTCGAGGGGACTGACCGACTGTTGTGTCGGTGCTTGCTCCTCGACTACGAGTGTCGGTGATGGAGGTGGAGGAGTCGAAACAAGATCGACGATGTCTTCCGGTGTTGTTGTTGTTTTGGGCTTCTTTGGTCGACCCTCAGGGGCTCCTCCTTTAAGAAACCGTTGAAACTGAGTTTCAACTGGGACTTTATTTGCAGCGGCATCCTCGACAATGTCGACGGCCGCAGCTACTAGCTCTTCCTCGTCGTCAGACGACTCAGTGACAATAAGCTTGCGCTTACCTTTGCCTTGCTGTACTTTTTGTGCTCTGATTTTCCTTCTGGCAGCAGTTATCTCAGCAGCCAATTTCTTGATGATTCCTTTTGACAAAGCATATTCAGGGTTATCTTGCTCGACTCCATTCGTCGGTACCTGAGTTGGGGTGATGCTTGCTGGAGCTGAAGGGTTTGCTTGCTGTTGTGGTTGTGGTTCCGTCGGTTGTTTTTCTTTCGACGGTTGGTCTTTCGGCTGTTGTTCTATCGGCTGTGGGTCGGCTCTGGTTGGAGGTTTTATGGTTACTTGTACCCGACTAGTGGGCTCGACCGGGGTGTCCTCCGACACAAATGTAATTATGTACAGGTTTAGCTCGTAGTCTTCCTCTTTCTCCTGGTCAGTCAGTGGCTCCGTTACTGAGAAGTCGACCTATTTGGCTGCCACCGGCACTGGTATGTTGGTCTTCGCCTGTCGAGTCAACTCTTGGAATATTTGCTCGGCAGTCGGGTAGTAGTCGAGGGCGGCAGCCTTGGGGTATTCGCCCTGCATATACTAGACCGCGGTATGGTCGAGCTCCAACTGTATGTGAGACTTCGAAGGTAGATTGCGTCGGATGTTCTGAGGAACCCGCCATCTGGTCGTGCAAAGCTTTAACTGTTGGAACCAGTTTTTCAGAAAGATTTTTCCTTGTGCCAGCTCATGCGGGGTTCCTTTTAGAGAGAAGGGTTTGAACCTGTTCATGTGAAATTTTGTCGGTTCCCAGAAGACTGGACTTCCTTCCAGACAGATGTGATACATGACGATCCAAAGGATTAGGGAGGGGAACTTGATGATTCCTCCCGTCTCTTGGCAGCTTTCGTAGATGGTTTTGATCATGTCGGCGACATAATCTCCCCATCGGTAGATTCGACCGTCGGTGGCAATTGTGTCGACGACCTCTAGCATTTCCAATTTGAGGTCGCTACTTCAACCTGCTAAGGTAAGGGTGATGGCGATGATTTTGGCCACAATCTATGGCGTTCGAGTGGTAATCTGCCCGATCATCAATCCTTTAGAATTTTCCCGGACGGTGATCCTATGAGTTCTTGGACCAATCCTTCCTTGATCCCGATTGGAACAGGGTTTCCTTGGTTTGATGGGCCAGTTAGGTTGGAGATGATATCTCCGGTAATGTCGACCGGTCAGTCGAAGTAGAACCGACCGTTGTGGTATCAACTGATGATAAACTTGACGGCAGCTTCTTTTGTCCCACCAAAGCTTGCCATCAGGGGTGCGTTGGAATAGTTGAAGATGGTGCTCTGTCGGACTTTTTTAGCCGCTTGGGTCATCTTCTTGTCGACGAAGACCCACTCTTGGATTTCGGTCCAGAGTTTCTACCATTGGCCCTCTTGTACTTTGTCATTTTTGATGTGTTTTAGTCAGTGGATCAAGGGTGTATCCTCAGCCTGGAGCTCTTTCTCCTTGGTCGCTGCTAGGGTCTGCTTGGGGGCCATTATGTCGTTTTGGTCAGGGTTACTATAGGTTTCTAGGTTTTTAGTCGACTGACTGTGCGAGTGCTCTGTATGTAAAGGGTGTGGTGAATGAACCTTCGATGGTCCCGTATTTATAGGCGATGGTGTGGCTGCGTGTGGGAATGGATGTATTAATGGTAGAATTGATGGTCCAGCTACAATACGCGAGTGTGGATTAATGGGGAAGTGCTTCCGGCGCTCGGGGTCATAAATGCGCGATGGGACTTTCGAGGTCGTCGGTCGGTATCGGTGCTGAGAATGGTCGGCCGGATTGGTCGATGAAGATGGTCGAAGGTGATGATGTCGGTTGTTGAAGTAGTGAGTTCCTATCATGTTTTGGTGTGTCGGGTGTATTACTTTGTTTTTGGAATTTTTAGCTTTTTATGGATTTTGATTGACGGTTAAGGTCGTTATATGATTTTATTTTATTTTTTTTCAGTTTTTGTAACGTTTGAGTTGAGCTCCATTAGCAAGCTTCCGAAATACTAGGCCCTACAAATTTTTTAGTCAGACTGAACCATTGGGGTGTATATCTTCGACAAGGTAAGGTCCCATACATTCTGTGTGGAGTTTCTTGGGTTTTCCTTTGACTCGACTATTATAGAGTAATGCAAAGTCTCCGACCGACAGGTTTTTGTTTTTGATGTTGCGGTTGTGCCATGCTTTCTGCTGTTGCTTGTGAATTTCTTGGTGTTGTATAGCCATGAATCTGTGTTCTTCCAGCTTGCTAAGGTGAAATAGTCAGTCCTTTCTTGCATGTTCGACATCGACATGTAATAGTTGTGCAATAATAGGTGTCTACTGTCGAAAATGTAGGGGGACGACTGCTTCTTTCCCGTAGACTAGTCGAAAGGGGGTTTGGTCAGTTGACCGTTTATAGGCTGTCCTATATGCCCAGAGGACCGCAGGGATTTTCTCGTCCCAATCGTCTTTGTCGGTACTGCATATTTTTGTTAACCCTTTTGTCAATTTTTTATTGAAAGCTTCAATCGTGCCATTCGACTAAGGGTGATATGCTGTACTCCATCGATGGTCGATGTGAAATTGGTTGGTCAACTTTTTGATGGTTTTGTTGATGAAGTGTGATCCTTGGTTGCTGATCAATGTGAGTGGGCATCCGAATCTAGTGATGATGTTTTCGTAGATAAATTTAGTGGCTACCTCACTTGAACATGTATCGACGGGTTCAACTTCAGCCCATTTAGTGACATATTCTACTGCCGTGATAATATATCTTGCACCTGATATTTTGGCTAGGATAGGAAATGGTCCTATGAATTCTATAGCCCAGATTTCAAATGTGAGACTAGGGTTTACAGATATCAAGGGCATCTCTGTGCTTGCTAGAGGTCGACCCATTCGTTGACATCGGTCACATCAACTAACAAAGTTTTTGCAATCTCTGTGGATCGTCGGCCACCATAATCCCGACTGTTGGATTTTTCTTGCAGTTGTATCCGCTTGAAAATGTCCTCTTGCAGGTCCATAGTGTGCTTCATGCATGATTTGGTCTCGCTCATGGTCGAGTACACACCTTCTGAGAATGTCGTCTAACCCCATTTTGTATAGAAATCCATTGATGAGGCTGTAAGGGGCAGCCTTCATAGCTAAGATTTATTTTTTCTTAGTGTTCAAACCTTCTGGTGCCTGACCTGTCTTTGAGAACTGAGCCATTTCTTCAAGTTCTGCTGGCACTGCTTCTATGCGAAATAAATGTGCGTTCGGCAAGTTGTCGTCGACTCCGTTTGGCTCCTCTCCTGTGTCTATACGGGATAGGTGGTCGGTCCCGACATTTAGCTTTCCTGGTCGGACCACGACTTCAAACTCAAATTCTTGAAAAAGAAGTAGCCAGCGACAGATTCTCCCATGATGAAGGGGTTTATTGACGAGGTATTTCAAGGCTTGATGGTCGGTATAAAATGTGAAGGGGTTGGCCAAGAGGTAATGTCGATACTTCTGAAGTGCAAAGACCATACCTAGGGCTTCTCTTTCAGTGGTCGAATAGTTCCTTTCAGCCTTATTTAATTTTCGACTGCTGTAAACTATAGGGTAATCCATCCCGTCATCCCTTGGTTGAGTTAGGATGGCTCCGATTGCGATTCCTGATGCGTCAATATGCACATGAAATTTGGTCGACCAATTTGGAAATTTGAGTATGGGGGCTTCGACCAGTTTTCTTTTCAGTTTTTCGAAGGAGATTTGGCATTCCTTTGTCCACTGGAAATCTTGATTTTCCTTTAGTAGTTCTTCTAGAGGATAGGTCATATCTGAATAGTGTCTTATGAACTTTCTATAATAGCCTGTATGGACAAGTAACACCCGAACTTGTTTAGGGTTTATTGGTGGTTTCAGGTTGAGGATGATTTTAATTTTGGCAAAGTCGACCTTGATACCATGTTTACAGACAATATGCCCTAAGAGTATGTCTATGGGAGTCATAAAGATACATTTCTTAATGTTCAGGGAGAGTTGAATCTGTCGACATCTCTCCAGCATAAGTCGAAGCCATTTGCAGTGATCTTTTAAGGTGGAGTATATAGTCCAGTCATCGAAGTATACTGCCATGGTCTTATATATGTATTCTTGGAAAGTCTTGACAACAATTCGGGAAAACACTGCAGGGGCATTCTTTAGCCCAAAAGGCATAACTCTGTAAGCAAAGGAACCAAATTCACAGACAAATGTTGTGTTCTTTTGATCTTCTTTTGCTATGGGTACTTGGTTGTATCCTGAGAATCCATGTGTGAATGAGTAGCATTCGTGGCCTGCAACTTCATTCAAGATTTCATCAGCATAGGGAGTTGGGAATGGATCTGTCAATGTTACTTTGTTGAGCTCCCTAAAGTCAACACAAATTCTTAACCTTGTCGGGTCATGTTTCTTGGGCTAGATGACCATGGGACTTGCCCATTCAAACTGGTCGATAGGGTAAATGATTCCTGCTGCTAACATGTTTTCGATTTCCTTTTTAACTATCTCCTTGTACTTGTGAGCTAGTTTATAAGGTCTTTTATTAACAGGTCAGACATCAGGTTTAGTATCTATTTTCATTTCTCCCATTTCTTGTACTAAGCCTTTTAAGTCTTTATAGTCCCTGGCAAAGACATCTTGGAATTCTCTAAGTAAGTTCACTGTTTCAGTGGTCTGTTGTTCGTTCCAGTAGTCACCAATCTTGGCTATTTTAGGTCGGTCGTCATTTGAAATGTCGACCTCTTTATTTTCACTTTGGCATCTAGCCACTCTGGGGCTTTAGCTTCATTAATCAGCCGACTTCCTTCTTTGAAATGTGAGAATGTAGCAGGAAAGTCGGATGCAATCATTCTGTCAAGATCTGTTTTGTCGGTGCTCTCGACTTTCAGGATTGAATGGATAGGTTTTGTTGTTTCACTATGGTCGATTTTCCATCTGAAGCTCTTGCCTTCTGTGTGTTCATTTTCTAAGTGTAGACGGGTCGCCTGTGGTCTGGACGCGGTTTGTATATTGTTACAGTCCTTGATCTGTCGGTGGTTCTGGGAGGGTTGTTTTTCAGTCGGTTGGAGAAATTGTTTGATTTGTTGTGCTGTCTCGGCCAGTTTTTCATTTTGAGGTATGAACTGGAAGTCTTTGATAAAATTTTCCTTGAGTTCCTGCCAAAAGAAGGTTTCACCTCTGGCTTCCTCCATCTTATACCATTTATTGGGTAAGTCGGCTAGGGTTGAAGGGAACAAATGTGGCCATGCTCTCTCATCTTTATATCCAAGTCTTCTCCACTCCTTTTCACAAGTCTTAACGTGTTCTTCTGGGTTTTCTCCTTGGGTAAAAGTAGGGATCTGGGCTTGCTGGGTTAACTTCTTTCCACCAAACCGTTCGACAAAGAAAGTCGAAGCAGTTGTCCAGGTCTGGAGTTTTGTCTGATGGATATCCCACCATCTAGCTGCTTGACCTGTAAATGTTTCGACTAAGCTTTGGAGTCAACCATGTTCTCCAATATTCTTAGATACTTGTTCAATGTGCATGACTGGGGATTCCCTCTCCTTATACCTGGGTAGTTGTGTAGTGTTTAATTTGGTTGGTTGTAAGGTAGGTCGTTCCCTGACTTTCTTTTCAAATATTTTGGGGATAATGGATACTATGAAGCACTGTCGGGTGGGTTTTTTCTGTACTTTTTGTATAGTCCAGCACCCTCTTGCTTGAGTTTTGTAATTTTCCATCTCCCAGTCATACAGTTCAGCATCTGAGTTATAACCAATTGAGTCTTGGTTACCTAAGTAAATTTCTCCATGGATGTTGGGCTCTGTGTAGTCCGTATTGTTGTGGATCTGGTAAAGTTGTCTAACATCGAATTCCTCATCAATCGGTTCGGTCCAAGGTTCTCCTTGGGAGAGATTAATGGGTACAATGACTTTGTGACCATTTCCTTTTAGCTTGATTCTTTCCTTGTCTAAGGATATGGAGGCTTTCATCTTCTTTCCCCAAGGTCGACCGACTAGTGCTGGGAAGGAATTAGAGCCTTCTTTTGGGTCGATAATTTCAAAATCAACCTTGTTCGAAATTCCTTTGATGGTCGTGTCGACATTTTTCCAAACCCCAATGGGTTCAATGAGACCTTGGTTGGCGATTTTTAGGTAAATACCTGACTCGTAGAGTCGAGGTCTTCCCATCTTTTCCCATGTATCCCGGGTCATGATATTTACCTGAGACCCAAAGTCAAGCACTACTTGTCGAACGTGGTAACCTTCGATTTCAAGGTCGACAAGTGGGTCGACATCGTTTTTTTCTTTTTAGTTTAGGCTGCAGATGTTCTTAGTTTGTTTTTTGGTGTTAGTACTTTTTATTTGATGCAATAAATCAATGAACTGGGCTACGGATTTGTCTATTTGAGTGAGAGAGATTAATTGTTGTATTGTGTTAGGTCGACTGCTAATGAGGTCTTCTTGTTGTGCAATGTTGTGAAATACGTGGGTTGCCTCTTGATATGTGTGTTTTTTCTTTATAAGGTCAGGATAAACATTTGTGTCTTTAATCTTGCTAATTTGGGGGTTATCAGGCCCTGTTTTTGTGCCTTGTCGAGTGACAATATGTAAATTATTAGTAGTTGGTACATCATGCTTTTGTACACAAGACAAGACATTAAAAATTTTCTTCGTATTAATTTTCTCTAACATAGTAGGACAATCCTCCAGGGAGTGATCGCCTACTCCACAGTGTGTACAGAATTTAAGATCAGTTCTGTCCTTGTACAGACAATCTACGTACCGGTGACCTTCTTTGTAGCATGTGAAGCACTGGATGGGTCGACGCGTTCGGATGTCGCGATTCCCAAGGAATCGAACTCTTCCTCCATAACCCTGGCGTCGGTTGTCATAGCGGTGCTCATATCATAGGTCATCATATCTTTGTCCGTTCTAGTTGTTTGTATTGTTTTGCTCGTTGTTTTGCGCTACTGCATTCGTTTGATAGACCGCCTGATAGTTCTGTCGGTTCTTCAGGTTTAACTGATAGTCGACCATGTTGTGACTTTTGGTCTCACAGATGGCGCACCAGGAAGCCTTTCCGTTCTTCATGTTAAACGGAAAATATTTCGTAGAATGCTCTCCGTGTTCCTGGAAAATGTCGCAAAATGATTTGTTTTGTACAAAGCGGACGTCTTGTCGACTATACTCTTGTCGACAGTTATCTTTCGAGTGACCAGCCGTCGAGCATTTAGTACACCATATTTCTTGATTCTTGAGGGTTAGTTCCTTCAAAGAATTCTGCACGTTTTCGAGCTGTTCCTCTAATATGTGGTCCATAGGGTAAGCAGGTATGTCTTCGTCCATCTCGACCTGCAGAGCTTTTGTTAGCACGTCTTCATACGTTTTGAATGTCTCCGGATTGATATGTTGTTGTACTTTCTACGATAATCCTGCAAGGAACCATTGAATTTGTAACTGTTCATCAATAATGTAATCTAGCTGGCTTAGTAGGTCCTTCCAACATTTTTCGTAGTCGCGGACTGTCTCCCCTGGCTTTTGCTGTGTTGTTTTGAGCTTTTTGGCGACCAGGTGCTTAGCATCCGGGGCTTTGAAGAATGATAAGAATTGCGCTTTAATCTCGGCTTTCGTCGCTCTGGGTTTCCTTTCCGAAAAGGTCATGTACCATGTCAAGGCCCTTTTCCTTAAGGCTTCGAGGAACTATGCCATTTGTCGGTCTTCATCTGTTACCTCGTTTGCTTCCCAGGTCAACTCGCAGACGAACCAATGTCGTCTGGGGTCTTCATCTCCCTCGTAGAGAGGAATGTGAGCAGATCCGTGACCCATGTCTGAATCACTTTCATTGCTCTCAGAAGTTGGTGGAGGTGGAGGTGGTGGTGGTGGTGAAAGTGGTGGGGTTATTGATGTAGTCGAGCCTGCGAAATTTTGGTCGACGGATCTTGAGCTCCCGTCAGTTGTTGAGTTGTCATCGACTTGCAGTCAGTTGATGTCGACTTCGGCTGTCGATGGTCCACTGCAACTTGGTGTTCGCAGGTCTACCTGTTCGATTTATTATAAAGCTGTATTTGGTGGGGGGGGTTCTCCTTCATGTGTCGGTAAGAGAAAGTGGATACTCCGAAGGGAGGGTGCCGCCTGAAACGTCACCCAATTTCCTTCGAACGGTCGACGTATAATAAGGTGTCGACCGATGTGTGTTTCATCGCCTAGTCGGCTCCATTAACTGAAGTCACTAGCTCGTAGTTGGAGGTCATCTTCGACAATAGTCTGTATTCTAGTGCACGGATTTGTTGGGGAAAGGGTTATTCCGTCGTTGGGAGCTGTTATTTGGAGAGCTTCTGGTTTCTTTATCCACACTTCTTCCTCCTTAGGGGACACCTCTTGCTCTATGCCCTCTTCCTATCGGTCATGACCCGACTCTGGTGGATTCTCTTCATGGTCGTCCTCCCTAAGGTTTTGTTCACTGTGCATCCCTACGGCTCTTTCATGTCTTGCTTCCCTTCTCTTCTGTCTTTCATCCCTTTCTTGTTTCTGAATGTCTGACATACTTTCGTACAATACTATTTTCTTGAGGTCCTCTTTGGTCGACTTTTCATTACTGGTGACATTTTTCAGGTCTAGGACGACTAGGATCCACTATACTCTACCTCCGACACATGACCAACTACCCCCCCATAGCCTACCCGACGTTTTTTAGAAAGCCTGGATAGTTCAATTTATTTGCTCAGGAAGTATTCCCACTCCCTTTCTACAATGAATTTCTCCCACTTCCTCTGCTTCTCCACCTAGTTGGTATTTGATGGTTGTTCCCACAGCGATGGACGAGGTTCAACGATGTGTCCTGCTCCTTTCTCTATCAAGAATTTGAACATCAAGGCCGGTAGGGAACACAAGAATTGTTCGGTGAAGTCTGTGTAAAAATTTTCTTTGACAGTTTCCACTGAAGTTCTATCTTTGACCGCTTGCTCCTCACAGAAGTCGTCGGCGATTTTGTCAAACTACTCCGACAGATTTGTTCGGCCTCCTTGGATCAGTTTTTCCAGCAACTGTTGTTCTTTAGTTTCATCCGGCTTTCTCATCCAGAAGCTGCTTCAAGAGTTGGGGCACTGATTCGACAAATTTTTCATGCGTCTCTGTGAAAAATCTTGCTTTGGCTTCAGCGACTGTTAATCTGTTCCTTCTTGTGTAATTTTGCAAATAGTTCACAATTTTACGGTCCCACCAGTCCTTAATCTGCTGCTCTGGTATCATATGTGAGCATATATTTCAGACATGTACTACCGGAAACGGAACCAATGTTGTAATCTCACAGATCACATAAGGTTACCAATAATACATACTAAAACATATATATCTATAAATCAGAGACAGGAAACAAGAACATATAGGAAAACAGATTATATTATTGCAATGAGTTCATACAAGGCAGAGAACTGAACTGAGTTCTCGTTTGGCTCAACAGCCTAATATATACAATTTACAAAACAGTTACAAAATAACTACCTGCCGGTTCGGTGAACCGACACGACTTTTAGTTAGCCGACTTAATCTTCTGGTTTAGTCGGTCGACCGACTTAGTCGGTTGATCGACTAAGTCGGCCCATCGACTTAGTCGGCTGACCGACTAAGTTAGTCTTCGTTCAAGTCGACTTGTGTCGACTTGCTCCTTCTACTGTCTTTGAAGTCAAAACAGATCTTTAGCTTGGTTGGATCGTGTTTCTTTGGTTGAACAACCAATGGATTTGCCCATTCTAATTGGTCAATAGAGTAGATAATTCCTGCTGTAATCATATTATCAATCTCTTTCTTAACTATCTCTTTGTACTTATGAGCCAATTTATATGGTCTTTTCTTTACAGGTCGGACATCAGGTTTGATGTTGATCTTCATTTCACCCATTTCATGGACTAGACCTTTGAGATCTTTGTAGTCTCTGGCGAAGACATCCTGAAATTCTTTTAGTAAGTTTACTATTTCTGTTGTTTGTTCTTCACTCCAGTATTCTCCAATTTTTCCATTTTTGGTCGATCATCGTTTGAGATGTCGAATTCTTTAATTTTTACTTTAGCATCTAACCATTCTGGTGCTTTGACTTCATTGATTGGTCGGATCCCTTCTTTAAACTGTGAAAATGTGGCAGGAAAGTCTGCTGCAGTCATTCGGTCGGTGTCTCGACTTTGAGCACTGTGCGAATTGGTTTTGTTGTTTCTGAATGGTATGATTTCCAACGAAAGATTTTCCCTTCTGGATTTTCATTTTCCATTTGTAGCCTTGTTGATCTTGGTGTTGTCTTTGTTTGTATGTTGCTACAGTTTATTGTCGGTCGGTTGTATTTTAGGGTTTTGTTCTCTGTCGATTCTACAAATTCCTTGATTTGTTTTGCAGTTTCGACCAGGTTTTCATCTTATGGTATAAAGCCGAAATCTTTGATGAGTGATCCCCACGACAAGACATTAACATTTTTCTTTTTATTTATTTTTTCAAGCATACTAGGGCAATCCTTTAATGAGTGATCCCCTACTCCACAGCTAGTATAGAATTTTAACTCAGTTCTGTCCTTGTATGGACAATCTACATATCGGTGTCCTTCTTTGTAGCACGTGAAACATTGGATGGGCCGACGTGGTCAGTTGTCGCAATTCCCAGAGAATCGACCTCAACCTCCATATCGTTCACGTCGTTTGTCAAACTAGCGCTCATATCGACGACCTTTGTACCTTTTATTATTCTGATCGTTTTGCGCATGGTTTCGCTGATCATTGTTCTGCGCAACTACGTTTGTCTGGTAGACTACCTGGTAGTTTTGTCAAGTTTTTAGGTTTAGGTGGCAGTGGGTCGTAGCGTGAATTTTCACTTCACAGATAGCACACCAAGATGCTTTACCATTTTCAATGTTAAAACGGGCAATCTTTTGTTGTGTGTTCTCCATGTTCTTGGCAGATGTCGCAAAAACACTTTGTTTGCACAAATCGAACGTCCTGTCGGCTGATATCCTATCAACAGTTATCTTTTGAATGTCTGGTCGTTGAGAATTTCGTGCACCAAACGTCCTGACTCTTAAGGTTTAGTTCTTTTAAATATTTCTGCATGATCTCGAGCTGTTCTTCCAGACTAGTATCCGTGGGATATGCTGGGAAGTCTTCGTCCATTTCTACTTGTAGGGCTTTAGTAAGCGCATCTTCGTATGTTTTGAACATCTCCAAACTTATGTGCCACCGAATTTTCTATGATAGACCTGCAAGAAACCACTGGACTAATAGTTACTCATCAATTACATAATCCAATTGGCCGAGGAGGTCTTTCTAGCGTTTGTCGTAGTCGCGGACAGATTCTGTTGGCTTTTGTGATGTTGTTTTCAACTTCTTAGCTATGAGATGTTTTACGTCTGGAGTTTTAAAGAATGACAAAAATTGCACTTTGATTTTTGCTTTATTTGCTTTAGGGGTTTGTTGAGGCCTGTAAATTCGCAGGCGGCAACAGTAAGGGATTCTCCCCAATCAACATTCCCAACTATCCCGTTGACTGTTTGGTGTAGGGAATCCGTCCGGCTTACGGTCCGGCTACCGTAGGTCAAAGTAACAAAAAGGGCTTTACCGGTTGCGGCCCGGTCCACCGGAATTTGTATTTTGACTTAATATGCAATGCATATGCCTATCTAAACCAATGCAGGGTGATAAGGATGCCGGGAACCACACAATGTGCTGCGCAGGTTCTTACCTCTCGTCTTATGTTCACAACATCTGAACCACATATGCAACCAGGAAACAAACAACTAATCTATTTAAACACTAACTACCTATCCCCGGGGAGCCAACATGATTATGATTTAGTAATGCATTAACTACATGTATGATAAACACAATTACAGGTAGTTGATACTTGTATTTACAACACATGAAAGAGAAATTATTCCAACAATTAGATAGCTAACTGTTATGTGAAGCACCAGCATTACTATAAGTGAATTTTCCACAAAATAAACCAGAAATCATTCAACAAGACATAAGTCATAGAGTTAGAACGATCTCACAATTCATGGACATATGCTTAAAAACAAAATAGTTCATTTTCCTGCCATCCATTGCACACCATTTGGAAAATTCCACAGCACTTTCTCCAACGGGCAAACTACAATCTTTATTGCAAAAAGGAAATAGTTCTTCTTTACAATAGGTCATCTAGTGTTACTGGGAAAAAGCCCTTTCTCTTGTCTCTCTTCCCTAGTTTTATACAAAATCAAAAATGGTTGGGATGCCCAAAGTGGCCTTTGGGCTTCCCAACGCTTCATTTTCCTAAAGCCTTTTACAAAATAATAATTTATACAGAATTGACAGGTCCTTTTCATGAGGGGGGTCCCGCTTGGTCTTCCAGAAACTTCCTCCACGCTACTGCCTCAGCAGCGAGTCCTTCAAATGAGTGGGGTTCCAAGAATTTTATACTAAGCTCGAACTTATCTGCTTGGTTCCGAATAGCCTCCACTCTGGTCGCGCTCAGGCGCACCTGTTCCTCCAAGAGCTGTACACTAATGGCTGTGTGTCCAATTTCATTTCTCGGGATTGGCTCATCAATGGCTCTGATACATTGGACCTTGGCTTCTTCCTCCTGCTGCCTTGTCTGCAACATCCCTGCAAATGTATCATGATCAGGGAATTCGTGTAGCCTATGTTCAGCTTCCACTTGACAGCGGTTATAGGTGACAAGGGCTCTTCTAAAGAACTCTGTGCATGCTCCCTTCATTTTCTTCACTGTCTTCTGAAAGTCCTCTGCAGTAATAACAGCAAACTCGATCAGATCACGGTCCCGCTTCAAAGCTTGCTTATCTTTAACTGGTAGTTCAGCTGGGACTTCTTGATCATCTTCTACTCTGGTTATCCTTGAAGTTAGCACCTCCAGGATGTCTTGCGATCTATCCACAAAATAAGATGATGTATTCAATATTTCATCCAGCCTGCCATCAATCTGCAGGACTTGACACCTTTCTTCCTCCAGGGCCGTTTGCAGTTGCAGCATCCTAGCCTTCTGAGCCAAGATGTGTTCTTTGACTGGCTGCAGATCTACTTGCTACTCCTTGGATGCTTCTAGCTGCTCTTTCAGCTCTCTAACATATAAGGTATTATATTCGTAGATGTCCTTCTGCTGCTCTATCAGTTCTTCTATCTGTGTCTTCATTCGTTCCCTTTCACTTTTCAAATCCTGAATTTCTTGATGTGCCTTATCCAAAGCTTCTTGTGTTGTTTCTTTTGCTTGTGCTTCCTGCTGGATAGCATGAATTTCATGCTTTGTGACCTCCATCTCCTTAAGTACATGCTCGTATTTTCTTTTTAGTCTGTTGCCCTCTTCTCTTTCCCTTCTCAAGGTGTCCTTGAGCTGAGAAGTGGTCTTCTTGGAGGATTCTATCTCTACCATCATACGGTCTATGTTATCCTCCGTAGCATGTAGGGCTACCTTCCCAGCCCTGATGACAAACCTTGGATCTTTGTCTGTTTCGACCATCACAGCTTTGTCGGTTATCATGGTACTGGCCATCCCTTCTGCCTCTATTTTCATCTCGGTTCTCCTCATGATCCTTTTGGTGGCCCTGTCATAGTACACTGTACTGAAATCAGGCACCTCTTCCCCTTTCTTCTGTGTAAAGGGTACTAACTGGAGTGTGGGAGTTGTAGGGGTGACGGTAGGAGGTACTTGGAGGGTTTGTATCTCAGGGTTTTCCTCACCCTGGCTTTGCTCTGCTTGTGATCTAGAAGCCTGCTGTTGTGCCAACTCTGTTTTCTCGGCTTCCTGTTGTCGAAGTTCTTCATCTAGTTTCCTCTGAGCTTCCTCAGCTGCTTGCTTAGCAGCCTCCTCTGCCTCTCTGGCTGTTTCCTTTACCTTTTCGGCTGCTTCCTGGGCAGCTTTCCCCTTTTCTTCTTCTCCTTTCTGGAGCCATTCTGCAGCTTCTTGCTCTAGTCTCTGGGCTTCTTCCCTTATTCTTTTGGATGTTTCTTCGGCCTTATCCCACTCAGCCTTCTCCTGCTCAGATCCACCTTTTGGCTTGAACCTCTTACCGAGCGCTGTCATGTTAGGGGCCCTCCTGAAAACAGATTCATCCTTGTCAAAATGATGAGTGTACTCATAAAATACTTTGTGTTTCCTGCAGTGCTCAGCCATTCTCTCGTGAGTATCATTCCGTCTAAAGATCATCTCCCCAAAATGGTACCTTTCTAGTTCCTGTATAAATTCAGGAGCTTGCTTCACATTTGCAAAGCTGCAACTACCTAACTTGAATGGCAGAGGAGGGTAGGCAGACTTCTTCTTCTGGAATAGGAAATGACCAACTCCATCTATATACACCTGTCTAACAGCTTCCTTGTGTATGATATAATCTGTTGCGTATTTGGGAAACAGATAAGGGGTCTTTGACCCACCAAACATCCTCAAATACATCCCATTTTCTGTCAAGAAGTAGTCACCAAACTCCTCTATGACCTGCATGGCCTCTTCTGACATGCAGTTGCATTCCTTTCGGAATATGAGAGTGTGCAGAGGCATGATAAACTGTTCACAGATCTCTCTATAGTAAGTATGGTATTGATGAGCTCCCAGTAGTCTATATGCTGCATATACGGGCATCCTATCCTTCTCCCAAACACATTTGAGCCCGGGGAAAGGATGGCGGCAGAGTATGCAGTCAATTAGAATGGAGCTCATGTAAAATTCAGATCTTCTCCGTTCTTTTCCTTCCAAAGCTGCAGCTACACGGGAGGAGAGGCTGCTGGATACTATGCTTGCCCAATTGAAGATGGTTCCTTCTGTTGCTACAAAAAACATTAGAGGTACCCATTCAAGCTTGAACAGTCTGCCATTTGCCCTCCCGAAGATTCTATTTAGCATCAACGCTATGAATCTGTAGGTAGGCCTGAGACTGGCGGTGTCATAATCTTCAGTCGCTCTATGTCGGAAGATCTTTCCAGGTAAGAGCATTCTTTTCAGAGTCTCTACAAGGTCCATCCGGAGGTCATCCAGCCATTCATTTATAAGGAAAAGCTGAGGCTCCGGCAGGTGATAAGCTAAAGCTACATATCCAGGGCTAAATGCAGCATAGCCCTGGCCCTCAGTGTTACAGGTGAGCATTGAATTATGGTTTGTATGTGGTAGCACCCATCTCATTAACTCAGAGCACGGGAATAGCTCTGGTCTGGTGGCGACCTTCATAATGGCTGATCTCTCTATATTGGCGTAGATGGGTGCCTCCTCAAGCCCCATATCTGGGACTTTCCTGCGGGAGATCATCCTGTAAACATCTCCCCATTTGTACTCAGGCTCCACCCCTGTGACACATTGGGTGTCCTCATAAATGTATTCAATTCTTGTTTCCACTTCTGCTACAGGAACCTCCTCTACTACTGGGGCCTTCTTTTTCTGTCTCTTAGACATTTTAAGATCTTCCTGCAATATACAACATCATAGTATTAAGTAATCCAAATTTGTGAACTTTGTGCAGCAGTTCATTCCCTTTTAGGTGTATCAGAATTATATCAGTGCATGCAATCAAACTTTAAGCTTTCATAATGAATAATTTACTAACATGAAGTGTTGTGCAATGTGTTATTAGCATGATGTTATCCACTGTAGCACATCTTCACCAGGTCTTATGAATGAGTAGCCTTATGATTTATTCCACATGCATCAAAATAATCAGTCATATTAATGTTGGCATGCAACCTATACTCTTATGAGGTTTGTCACTTCTTATGAAAGTGATATATCGAAGCACTATGTGCACGCTACATGTAGATGCCATATGCAATTAACATTCCACTGCCTATCACACGCAAAGAGAAAAAATAACAGCCTCAGGCTTAATCAGTCGACACTTCAGCCCTACGGCCCAACATGCCCATTGCGACAAAAACGCAAGCGACCAGCGTCGAAGAAAATAATATGTCGCTAACATTCTTCACACACCTCGACGGGAAACGACCACATCCCTGGACACGGAAACTTCATCAAACCGACTCGCACTACCCTCAATAGGCGTGGCGTTACCAACAACCGTTCCTTTTGATCCTACCAGGGTTTTAAGCAATCAACAGCAAAAACTAGGTCGCGCCAGCCCCAGGTTCTGCTAATAACTTCCATCGAAACGACATAAAAGCCCCCGGACTGAAAAAAAGGAAGCGAGACAAACCGCGGCGACTGTGGTCAGTGCAAACCCGCCCCTAGACAAACCCCAACAACGCAGACTCCAAATATTGTGACTGCCCAATGAAGCCTGGCGCAGATGGTGTAACGGCCTCCTGCGCCTCAAAACCCCTATCATAACCACCAGGTGCAGGCGGCATGACGGTCGCCTGCACCTTGCTTCCCCCCAATGGACTGAAACGGCAGAAAAAATGAAACGCGGGCTTTTGAAAATAAAATGCGAAAACCCCCTTCCTATAACCGTCAAAACTATTTGACCCGAGAACCCTAACACACGGCGTGAACCGCCAGATGGACGACCGAAGAAAAACCTAACTAAGGGAGAAAACCCCCCGCAGCGTAAAAGAAATCTACTCGAAACCTTGAAAAACGGTGCTAAGAGTCAAGACCCTACCTGGCAATCCACCAAACGAGTGAGCTGATGATGGCTAGACTTCTCCTCCTGCCACCTGGACACAGGTACACCAACAACCAAATCTCCACGCGCTCCTAACAACGACAGCTCGTCTCACCGCGACAACACACTCGAAACAACAAAAACCCCGTTTGTCGCTATGTATATATGAACAACGCCACACATGCAAGGAGTCACATCAATCGGGGCCTTTCCAAAGCTATGTCGGGCGGTACAGGCTTCATACCATCCGCAACGGTGGACCACCTCCAGTCCCAACTCGCCCGGTCAGTTACAAATAACCCGCGAACGAGAATCCCATATCGGGTGTCGACGGAAACCTTGGTCGGACGACCAAGAGTCTGGCCTCCCCCGCAACGGCGGTTGCGAAACGAAAACATGCGGACTTGAAGACCAACCGCAACGGCGGCACGACCAAGCCAAACAAGAGTCGATAGGCACCCGCTACAGCGGCGTGGCAAAATATTTGGAGGATCTGGAGAACACCCGCAACGGCGGGCTCGAGATAGAAACAATCAAAAGTTCGAAGGCACCCGAAACATCGGCCCGACAACCGAAAAAGACGACCTGGAAGCCACCCGCAATGGCGGGACGGGTAAGAGAAACTAGAAGCTGGAGGACGCCCGCAACGGTCGGACAATCAAATGAAAATCTTCCGATATAAGAAACTTTGAACGAAGGTTCCAAAAGGTTTTGCAAAACAACAAAGGGTTCGATCAAGATGGAAATCCTCAAGCATTTAAACGATGAGAAACCACTCAACTTACAGCATTCAAGACTCGAGAAAGCACTTCAACCTTCATAAGCTAAAATCAAAAGATGAAACCAAGAAAAGAACTCACTAACTTGAAGAAAAGGAGGGCCCCAAAATTTTTTGAATTTTGGGAACTTGTTGCAGGTGCAACAGGGTTCTTTCAGAAAAGGTCATATAACATGTTAGTGCTCTTTTCCTCAAGGCACTGGTGAACTGCGCCATCTGTCTATCTTCATCTGTGACCTGGTTTGCCACCCATGTCGACTCACAGACGAACCAATGTCATCTCGGATATTCATCGCCCTCATATAGAGGGATATGCCCTGACCCGTGACCCATGTCGGATTCGATGTCACTGTCTTCTTCAGGAGGTGGCAGCGGTGGGGGTGGGGGTGGGGGTAGTGGGATGTTTTGCTTATTTCTTTGTGCAGAACTGTTGTCGATAGAACTCTCGTTTCAGTCGATTGTTTTGTTTGTCATTTATTCTTTGACAAGCAGTCGATCGGGGTCGGCTTATCCTGTCGATGTCCAACTGCAATTATTTGTCTGCGGGTTCGATTTTTTTGTATTCTCCAAAGTTGTATTTGGTAGGGGGGTTGCTCCTTCATGTGTCGGGTAAAGTAAGTGGATACCTCAGTTGGAAGGGTACGCCTGAAGCGTGACCCATTTTCCTTCTTCTGGTCGATGAATAAGTAGATGACTATCATTGTTTACCTTGTCGTCTAGTCGGCTCCATATACCAAAATCACCAACTCTTAGTCTTAAATATTCTTTGATAATGGCTTGCATCCTGGTACTCGGATTCATTGGAGATAGAGGTCTTACCTCTTGGGGAACTTCTATTTGGAGAGCTTCTTGCTGCTCTATCCACAAATCTTTTTCCATGGGTGATGCCTCTTCCTCCTCGCCTTCTTCGTGTCGGACATGAACCGACTTTGGCGGGTTTCTTTCTTGGTCTGTCACCCTAGTACTCATTCCTCTTTGCAGTGCTATAGCTCTTTCTCTTCTTTCTTCCCTTCTCTTCGGCCTCTTCTCTCTCTCTATTTTCTGTAAATCCGTCGTACCTTTATGTGTCATTGTCCGTTCGATTTCCTTCTTAGGTTGTCTTTTCATCGTTGGTGGTGGTATCTCTTGTTAGTCAACTAGAATCATGTTTACTTTACCCCGACATACGACCAGCTACCCCCCACGGCCTACCCGACGCTTTAGAAAGCTCGGATAGTTCTTCTTACTTGCTTAGGAAATATTCCCACTCCCTTTCGGCAATGAATTTTTCCCACTTATTTTGTTTCTTCACCCAGTTAGAATTTTGTGGCGGTTTGCGTAGTGATGGACGAGGTTCGATGATATGACCCAATCCTTTTTCTATCAGGAATTTGAACAACAAGGTCGGTAGGGAGCATAGGAACTGCTCGGTAAGGTCTGTATAGAATTTCTTCTAGATGGTTTGTACCAAAGTTCTTTCTTCTATATCTTGCTCCTCGCAGAATTTGTCGGTGATCTTTTCAAACCACTCCGACAGGTTTGTTCTCCCCCCTCGAATCAGTTTCTCTAGCAGTTGTTGGTCTTTAATCACTTCCATCTTTTTCATCCAGAATTTTCTTCAAAAGTTGGGGTACCGATTCTACAAACTTCTCATGGGTTTCAGTAAAGAATCTTTCCTTCGCTTGAGCAGTCATTAATATGTTTCTCCATGCGTAATTCTACACGTAATTTGCTATCTTATGCTCCCACCGATCCTTAATCTCCTGTTCTGATATCATCTGTCTGTATTCTTCTCAGATATGTACTACCGATAACGAAACCAATGTTGTAATCTCACGGATCATAGAGGGTTACCACTAATACACATTAAAAGCATACAGACATATCAGAGACAAGAGACAATAACACATATGTGGAATAATAGATTATATTATAATGGAAGGGTCCATACAAATCATAGAACTGAACTGAGTTCTCATCTGGCTCAACAGCCTAATATATATGATTTACAAACAGTTACAAATAACTACCTGTCGGTTCGGTTAATCGACATGACCTTATGTGGCCGACCTAATCTCTAATTAGTCGGCTTATCGACTTAGTCATCTTACCGACTAGCTCCTCCAACAATCATCAAGTCCGTAAAGCAAATAAAGGAGCTTTGGCGGTTGTCACTCCACTCCTCGAGATATTTGAGCTATCAATTCATAATCTTGGAAAAAAAATCCATGCAATAAGGCCAAAATTACAAACTAATCAAATATATCCATGGGCTACTATGCATTTGAATACTTTCATTGCTTAATGCATACCATTAGCATGACATTGAAAGAAGCCACTTGTGAACCATCTATAATGAGAAAAGTCCAATACTATAACCAAGGCATCACAATAAAGACAATGCATTAAGGTCTTTGCACAGAAGAGGATCTTTTAAAGTATTGCATTTATCATTGAACAAGTAATTCAAATGATTCACATGACATCAAAACTTTGTTTGTCATCTAACTAAACCTCTGAGCAAATCTCAAACAATCATCAATCCATAGGCATTCATGTGTACCCAATGCCAATGATCAATATAGTAATATTCAATGATTTTGTAAGTTTAGTAAGAGTGCCTTTAAGGTGAGGTGTGTGATCATTATTTACCTTTCATCTACCTTGAGGGTGAGCAAAAATATATGTGCCTGACACAATACTTAAGCAAGGTTAATTAAGCACATGTAATTGCTTCTACCTTCATCAACCTTCAAACATAAATAATTAATGACTGCAAACAAAGGATGAACCAATTATTGAACATTTAGTTGATTGTGGCCATTTTCATGAAAAAGCCTAGATCAAATAAGTATTGAATGTTGGCTTACCGAATCTTTCAATGAAAACCAATACCTACAGAGAAGCAAGACAACATAAAGTATCAAACAAGGATCATTCCATTCATCAATAAAAAAAAAGGTCCCCAATGCAACAAGATCCAAGACACAGCTAACCATATTAATGAACAATTTATGCAAATCTTAATAATAATGGATATAATTAACTATTAGCATAAGAAGGAACAAAACATAGTCATTTAAGAAAAGGCATTAAGTAAATAGTAAATACCATAAGTTAAATACTCAATAAAGTGTACATGGCATTCATGCACAAACAAGTTAGGAACACCAATCAAAGAACTTGCAACCATCTAAGAACATTAATTACACAAAGAGTATACTAAGTTATTCAAAGACTATCAAGTTGCAATCAATGAGCTTAAAATATTTGGGGTCCCTAAGCCTTAGGGCGCAGGGCTAATTGAGGCTTCAACACCTAGCTATAATGTGAACCTATCCTTGATGCACCAATGTGCTCCCATCTAAGAGACCCCGATGTAATTACAATCTGATGCGTATTGGTTAGAGTAATATTTTTTCATAAAAATATTTGATTTGTTGTACCATACAAGGTACATTGTGTAACACATTGGCATATGACTAGTATGAAATGTAAACCACACATGTTGGATCCAGTGTGCCTAATAAATAGTGGAGGACTATGAACACTGCATCTTGTAAAATGTTACACACTATTGTGTGACAATGTGTTATTCCAAAAAGTAAACATCCACGTGATGGTGTTTTATGGACCTTTAAGTGCACCTTCATGTGATAGGGTCATTTTTAGACGATTGCCTCTAGTATACACCAGTTATGAAGCATTGTAAATCATTGTATTAAAAAAGCTAATGCTCAAATAAAGAGAAATAAAGAGAAACATTATGGCCCAACTTTATTTAAAAAACAAACTAACTAACTTTGCTTAAAGAATCCATAAAAGTCATTTACTATAAAACTAGAGAAATAAATATTTAAAATAAAAAGCTATATTAAACATTTATATAAAAAACTATACTAAACCATTAATTCCTAATAATAATAAAACATAACATCCTATTAATAAAACTCATAAACCTGTGTTTGCTAGATGCCAGAGGTGACCTATTCCCTCTGTCTTGTTGACACCCAAAGGTGCTTCTTTGGATTAGCCTTCATGCATAGACTTGTTTTCTCAGTCAATATGGGGCTCTATTGGAGTTACTTCAGTGTACAAGTTATGAGGTTTGGTCCTTCTTTTAGATTTTGGGCTTTATTTTGTTGCTGATGAAAAAACAATAAAAGTCATTTTGTTGCTGATGACAAAACTGTGAAAACCATTCAAGATGATGTAAAAAGGTTACTTTTGATTCTATCGAATATCAACAAACCAATATTTTCTCAAAAAAACTCATATTTATTATCACATCAAACAAATAACCACCACAAATTGAAAAGTAACCCAAGAGACAAACCCCAAAAGCAGTTTTTGTTTTAAGTGTTGTTCATTTTCGTTGTACGGGAGAGCACCCCCTCGTTTGCACACATTCCTAGGCGCATGGCGTATCTATGCATAATAAACTAAATTCAAATTCCCGAGTGTATATAATCTATGTTGATCTATTTTCAAACCATTACATTACAAATATAGAAATACTTTGCATAAAGACATGACCAATGGCATGTAATTTCTAACATTGTGTTGGTGGCCAACCCCATCGTGCAAACCATATATCTATTCACATTATAAGCTTTTTCGATAAAAAAATTCTTACTTCTAGAAATAACATCTTTAACTAACATCTTGGATGTCAATGTTTCTAGAAACCCAACTTTACTTCTTGAAACAACATCTTTAACTAACGTCTTGGATGTCAATGTTTCTAGAAACCCAACTTTACTTCTTGAAACAACATCTTTAACTAACGTCTTGGATGTCAATGTTTCTAGAAAACTAACATTACTTCTTGAAAATAACGTTATAAAATGGTTAAAGTTTCTATCACGTATCTTTAACTAATGTATTTATTAATGAGGGAATCTATGGTCTTCTCTTTTTCTATCATAATGTGTGATGTGTGAACCATATCTCTATTCACTTGTTTATATTGTTTTAATAGATTTTATGATTATATTTTTTTTATAAATTATAAACTTTAAATATAAAAATAATGTTTGGAGAATGTGTGGCAAGATTCAAAACATTCAAAGGGTAAGGGGAAGGTAAAGGTCCCACATGAGATCCACCATCAAAACTAAGAGTAATATTTATTTTAACTAATCCCTATTTATTTTAAACTAAATTATATTTAGTAATATGGAGTGAGATTTGGAGTACATATTAGTAAGATTTTATATAATTATAATTTTTTAATATAAAATGTAATAACAAGAGTCATAAGGTGGAAATGTCTCTACGTATTTGTAAATATTTTTTTTTGCTAGAGGCTAGGAATGCGTATATGTTACGCAGATTAACGAATGTCTAGAAGTTGTGAGAAGGATTTATGACACGGAGACTCTACAATTGGTCATATTGTTGGATCTAATTTAGATGTAATGATATAGAACAACTTTATAATGTGTATCTAATGAAATCGAATGAGTGAGAATCTCTTATATCTTTGAAGTTTCCTATAAAACTATATATTTTAATAACTATTTTATGAATGACTGATATATTGTATCAAGATAAGTATGAGCTATGAGGGAAGAAACAAAGAGCATAACAATAGTAGGCATAATGTTTATTTGATGACCAACAGAAGCAAGTGAAAATATGTGCCACAATATACTCAAACAACTCAAGGATGACTTTCTATGTGACATAAAATCCTCTTGATTGGGAAATACTTATCATGCCTTTTGTGTTGAGTATCTATGAGCTTAACAATCTGACTTTAAAGTGGTTGCAACATAGATCTATAAGGAAATTGTGTATGATCTAAATAATTGAAACATCGTTGAAAGAATATCCAACATAGTGATAAAACACTTTAACTAAAGTCTTTTTTAAGTAATTAGAAGCAACAAAGCACAAAGTTCTTGTTGTTAGACAAGGCATAGGGGCATTGTAAGTTATAAAATGGCATGCTACCAATGCACCATACAAATCCTAAATGAATGAATAAGTACTAAAAGTTATAAGTGGTGTATAACCTTCAAGAACTAATGGTCTAAGAATATGTTAGACACGAATTTTAGTAACATTGTTGTTGATTTGTAATTATTAATGGAAGAATAAGTATAATAAGTTATAAATTTTACTCGACGAGATAAGGCTTAATGTGCAAGAGCATTCTAATAGAAAATATTTTCACTATTATCAATAGACAATTCATGTGAAGTATGAAAAATTGGCAGACTATGTAGCAGAAAACAACCATCGAGATTAATATGAAATCAAAATAAATGCATGCCACTAAATGAAACGATGGATTCCTTGGAGTAGTTGCAAGCTAATTAAACAAGTGGAATAAGCAACAAAGTTGTCTA
>LPNX010318499.1:82654-233152 GCA_001517045.1 Pseudotsuga menziesii | reverse complement strand
AGTGCCTTAAAATGGAGTCAAAAGATAATCAATATACTTGCATGTGCTTGGAGTGAATGTTTTGCAATTGCCTCTTGGTACGTTTTAAGTTAATGTGAAATGTGAGTTGATTAAAATTAGGCGAAGGGGTGGACTCCAGATATACCCGAGAGTACTTGGAGTATGTACAAAACTAAACCTTCACGGCTATACGCAAGGAATATGTGGGCTGAATGGAGTCTCTGGGGCTATTGTTCATAATGCACCCATTAGGGTGTGACAGAGATCGGCGCCCTGAGGTCACTTTTCAGAAGTTCCTGTTTCCTTTGGGTATTTTGCCACCAGAATGGTTTGATCTAGGTGTTGGATTTTCACCTAATGGTTTGTCAATTTGGGAGAGTGAATCCTAATTATATTAGTCACTCAAGTGCTTTTGATATGGCTTGACTGATCGGATGAACCGCAGCCAAGTGCAGAGCATACACACCGGAGTCTTGTCAACTTTAGTAAATTTTGAGATGGATGTTCTTGTTAAAAAGAAAACCCTCCAGGAACCTCTTTCGGTCCAAGTGGACCTCGATCGGGGAATCAAGGAGGGGTTGATTTTATTATGGTTACTGAAACAAATGATGATAGAAAATGAAACATAAAAATATAAGCAAACCACAATTTTCTAATTAGACTACCACAAACCTTTCTTCACCTTTCGGCTCAAAAGGAGGCTAGTGGGGCAAGTATTAAAGTTACTTTGAGACCAATAGAAATGGAATATGGAAATTATTTTAAATCAAAGTATACTACCATGTGGATTAGTACTACGCTAGATTGAAAAAATATGAACGAAAAGCAAAAAATGACACGGACGCAAATACCCCCAGGGGGGATGGGGAATGGGCTCGAAAGAGCCTATTCAGAATTATTTTTATTACCAGCGGTTACAATATCAGCAAACTGATATGATTCCTCTTTATTCTTATACAGAATGAAACCAAAAGCTTACAAAGTGCAAAAATTAAAGATTTCAGTAAAAAAGGGAGACCCCTGGGGGATTTAGAAGGCCCAAAAGTCACTTTCGAACAACAGATCCTCCTATTTTCTGTTATACCGGCTAAAAATCAGCAAAATTATTAGACTTAAATATTCCCAAAAGCACTTTGAAAGTACCTTTGGGTCAGCTTACTTTTAACCAAAAAAAAGCTAAGTTAAAACTAGTTTAAAAAGGTAAAAAGGAAACCAAGGAAAGCAAGCTTTACTTGGGATCTTGGCTTGCCTTTTAGGCAGCCAATATGATGTGCACTGATTGCTAGATTTATCTTTTATAACAGAAAACAGAAATCTAATGCATGCAAGCTACAAATTCTCTTTAAAATTCCATGCAAAAAGGACGATTTCCCTAAAGCTAGATCTAGAATGCTTATGAAACCTTTTAAGAACAAGATCTAGATTATGGGATTTGAGGAGATAGATCTATGTTAAATTTAATTTAAGATAATAGATCTAAACAATATCAAAGCTGTGAACAAAGTAACCAGGTAAAAAGAATTGATTTTGAAGGAGGAAAAGGAGAAGAGAAGTGCTTGTTGCTGAAGCAGATCTGCAATGGAAACTTGTTAGTGGAATACAGAGGGGCAATGTCTTCACAAAGATTTTGGATGTACAGTGGAGTCAAAATAGATCCATAGCTCATCCAATACTTTCTACCTCAAAGCTAAACACACAATCCTGCATGAAACCTCATGAGATCTGGATATATATATATGAAAAAGAGACAAGAATTACATGCAAATAAACTTATTAAACATGTATAATCTAGATCTTCTAATCATATATGCTATGAGATATAAGAAAAACAAGTAACCTTACTTGCCCAACTATACTCCTATTTATTCAGCTGAATCATTCAAGCTAGACATGGTTCAGATGCAAAATTTGAAAGAAAAGCTGGCAACATCAATAGCCGTAAGACAATGCTTAATCCACACATACGAGAGCATTACACCATTTGGCTTCCAAAGATTCTTTATTTCAACAATCAAAAGATTACAATAGTATAACAATAGCAAGCCCTTCAATCCAACTCTAACTAGCTTGGAAGAGGAGGCTTATGCTTGGATTTATACAAAAAATAGGAGATCCATCCCAAGGAGATAGATCAAATCAGCTAATGGAGAGTCAATCAATGCAGATCTGAAGCTGAACTGAGCCTACTTGTCAACCAGGGGGCTGATTAAGTTGACACATCAACCCATAAACCGACACATCAGTCCACAGAGCATCTAGGAGAGTCTACACGTGTGGAGGAGAGAGAGAGGGCACAATTCCCCATAAAGACTACTGAAGATCAACTATGGATCTGATTTGATCACCTCCTTTAGTCAAGGATTTGTCAAATCCAGTCAATCTGGTTCAGATCTGACTGATTTCAATCAAATCAGCTGAGAATCCACTGATCTATGATTTTGGATTTGCTACATTATTCATCAATTTATTAATCAAAATAATCAATAATTGATTTTTGGGGCTTTCTGACCTGAGTGATGGAAAATCACTCAAAACTAGGAAATAGTGGGTCCATGGGTTTACATGGTGCTGTTAGCTTGAAAATGAGCACCTACATGAGTGAAACTTTTTATTTGGCCCACTTTTATTACAAAATCAATTTTTCCAATTAAACTATTAAAAAATACCCTAAGTTTTGGAAAAATTAAATTTTTAATAAAAAACACTGAAAAAACTAAAAAACTGAAAAATTGAAAAAACCTAGGGAGACTTAGACATGTTCATATGACTCGACCATGATGTCTAGCATGTTTATACATTGACACATAGACTCTAATAACCTCAATAGACCTAAATGCCAAGCTGACCACCCCAACTTTGGAGGTATGGAGTGAAAAACTCAGAAATTATCAGTTGTTTATTCAACAACCAATACTAACCAAGGGAGGCTGATCGGATTGACAAATAAAGTCTAAGAGACCGAGTATTTTACAGACACTATCATGCTAGAACATTTATTACAATTCCCCCATGAGGTATGAACATGTGATATAGTACAACAAGCACTTCCCATAAGTACTTCCAAAAGTCTTCTGAAGTCCGAACAAGTTATCATTGTCCGGTTCACCAGGCTCACTTGATAAAAAACCACTAAATACAACTTAGGTGGTAACATTCTGGCTCCATCTAGGGACACATTCTCTGACTGATCTTCTGTTCAAAGGAGAGGATGTGAGAACTCTGGAATCTCTGGGTCCTGCATAGCAATTAGAGTTTGTCAGTAACATGTATATAAAAAATAAAAAAAACTATAAAAGCAAACTAATGTACATGATTAGTCTATGATGTGCAAAACGGAATATTTTACAAAACTAATATACAAAGGAAAATTTTCAAACATGGTACAAAATAACTATAATACAACAAGATCTATGATACAATAACATGATATATAAAATTTAGAAGTACATGCAGCGCAAGGTTTAGAAATTGGCCCTGAAACCACCGATGCCAATAAAGGCATCAAACTATCTCGGCGAAAAACAACTTGAGGAGGAAACCATTCACTAGCAGGCTCAACCTTTCTCCTTCTAGGTCATTTAGATAGAAGGAGTTCATTCCTGCTATTTCATCGATGATGTACGATCCCAACCATAAGTTGTCAAGCTTTCCATGTTTCCCAGGTTTCTCCCGTCGTTTGTCCCAACGCAAAACTGTGTCACCTACTTGGAAGGATCCTGGCCGGGTAGAATTATCAAAGGTTCCTTTTGATCTTGTCTTAATTTCTGATACTCTGGTCAAGAGAATTTCTTCTACTCTCATCTATCTCGATCAACTGGTTTATTCTGTTCTGAATGGCCTCTTGATCTGAGCTGAAGGTCTAGAGAAGCTAATAAACTGGAAGCTTTAAATGGACTAGTAAGGTGAAATCTAGTCCATAGACTAGTTCGAAAGGGCTCCTCCTGGTTGAACTTTTCTTGGTGATTTTGTCGGCCCATAACGCTAATTTGATCTTGCTATCCCAAGCCTTCTTATTGTCACCCACAAGTTTTTTTATTATGGTCATTAAGTTCTTGTTACTTGATTTAGCTAGACCATTTCCTTGGGGATAGTAATTGGATGAGTGGTATAGGACAATGCCGTACTTGAAACAGAAAGATGACATATAGGAGGAAACAAAGCATGGGCCATTATCTGTGATGATTCTAGCTGGCACACTGAATCTTGTGATAATCTTATCTTCTAACAAATCCATGACTATAGCATCGGTTGCCTTCTTGGTGGGTATCGCCTCTACCCACTTGGTAAAATAATCAGTGGTGGTAAGAATCCAAGAATAACCATTGCTCGAGTTATCTTTGAACTTACCAATGAAATCAAGCCCCCACTGCTAGAAAGGGGCTTGGACTACTATTGGATTTAAAGGCAAGGCTTTCATTTGTTGCTTTCTGATGAATAACTGACACTGGGGGAAAACTCTGACAGCCTTGTGCACATCTGAAAATAGGTTCGGCCAATAGTAGCTTGCTCTAAGGATTTTGTGGGCGGTTGTTTTTGCTGCAAAATGTCCACCACAAAATCCTGAGTGGAACTCAACCATGACTTTCTTGGACTCAGGTTCATCGACACATCTAAGTATTAAACCATCGGGGTTTCTCCAACCCAAACCATCTTTTGTCAAACAATACTTAGTTGCTTTTAACCTTAATGCTCTTCTTTTATGGCCAAGTAAGTGATCGAGGCATGTAAGGTTGCAGAGGAAAAATATGATGTCGGTGTACCAAGGGTGCTTCTCTAATCTCTGAAGCTCGTCTGATACACTTTGTTCTGAATCACTGTTCAGGCAGATTATTCCTAAGGCCTTTTCATTTCCTCGGGTCAACATCTTTGCAAGACCTTGTCCCTTAATTAACTTAGTAGGTTTTATCTCCAAATCATATTCTTGAATCTTTGAAACCCACTTACCCCTAATTCCTAGACAATCATGTTGAGACATGATATCCTTGACAACTGCATGGGGTACATATCCAATGATTTTGGAGTAACCTATATAAGTTCTGAAATGTTTAAGGGACTTGACAAGAGCGTAGGCCTGTTTTTCCATCATGGTATACTTCAACTCTGAATTTTGCAAGGCTCTACTCATAAAGGCTATAGGTTTCTCTTGTCCCTCCTTATTCTTTTGAAGAAACATCGGCAATGGTGTCTTCTAAGGAAAAGGAAAATATCTGGAATTCCTTGGAATAATCTGGACTAATCAAGACCGGGGACATGGATATGGCATTTTTGATAGACTTGAATGCAACTTTCCCTTCATCCGTCCACTCAAACTTATCATCTTTCTTTAATAACTTTTGTATAGGTTTCATTAATTCTTCTAAATTTGGGATGAATCTTCTTATGAAATTGATCTGACCATTAAAAGACTGGAGAGATTTTAGATTCTGAGGCAAGGGGACTTTCTTAATGGCTTCAACTCTCTCAGGATCAACCTTGACACCATCCTTGGAAATGATGTGCCCCAACAACTTGCCTTCATCAACTCCAAAGATTGACTTGGCGGGGTCCTAGGAAATACCATATTTCCGACATCTTATAAAAACCTGCCTAAGATGACTTATGTGGTCAGATCTTTCCTTTGAAAAAACAGTTAAGTCATCTTGATATATTTCGATTATTTTTCCTATAAGTTCTTTGAAGGCAAAATCCATGGCTCTTTGGAAGGTGGCACCAGCATTCAATAAGCCAAAAGGCATTCTTAAAAATTTATAGGTACCCCAAGGTGTGGTGAATGTAGTCTTATGTTGATCCTCCTTATTTACCAACACTTGGTTATAACCGGAAAAGCCATCCAACATGGACATCATTCCTAATCCTATTACTCTTTGAAGCAATGTTTCCATGTTGGGTAATGGGTAATTATCTTTGAGGCATGATGTAATTAGATTTATAAAATCTATACATATTCTAATTGACCCATTCTTCTTTCTGACCACAACTAAGTTGGAGCACCAAGATGAATGTCTTGTAGGTGCTATGATCCCTGCTGCTAACATCTTCTGAAGTTCCTTCTACACAATGGGGGCCAACTTAGGATTTATTTGCTTTAGTTTTTGTCAGAAAGGTTTGACCTCCTTAGCTTCTTTTGTGAGGGGAATAGTGTGTTGAAACACATCCTCCTGATAGGCTTTAAGCTAATCATAACTAAAAGCCAACACATCTCTATACTCTTTGATTAAGTTGATCAAATTGTTCCTTTCCTTTTCCAAAGTACCTTTTCTGGTTTTGGAATAATCCCCGTCAAAGTACATTTTCCAAACTTCATCGATCTTTTCATTTTTAATGTTTTCCTTAATAGGGGCCATGAAATTTGACAAAATAGCATAGTTTCCAAAGTTATCAGTGAAATGAACAAATTCATTTCCGGGCTTCTTAGGGTTTTCTACATGTCGTTTCCTTATCTTTTCTCTGTGGAGAATCACCCTAGTGTTCTCTGATGCAGGTATAGTAATATATATCCAATCCATTTGAATGTGCCCACCAAGAGTTGCGGCCCATTTTTTGGATAGCAACATCCCCCAATTATCTGGAACATCTATCACCACCACATCCATCGACATGTCGATATCAGGATATTTGGCCAACTTAACCTCTAAATTTAAGATTATCCCTACCACTTCAACTTTTCTTGCATCCATGGCGCAAACATTGTGGTAGGGTCGAGTGAACCTTAGATTTAGTTGTTCCATTACTTTTCTTGTCATGACATTTGATGAAGCACCTGAATCTAACATGCAGTTATGAAGGAGAAGGTTATCAACTAAAAGGGAGACATAAAAAGGCGGGTGGTCTTCTCTTCTCGGATCAACACTGTTGAGGACTATAGGCATATCTATAGGTTCAATATGTTCAGCTTCAAATATAGCATTGTTATTAGGAAGAGGATCCTCTTTGACAATATTATGAGCTTTACTTTGACTATCCTCTAAGGCTTTCAACAACTTTTCTTTTTGACTAGGAATTTTAAGGACATCAGTTGCATAAACATGAATCTTAGCACTACTTATCCATTCTCCCATATCAATATTTGATTCAGGGACAATAGGAGGATCTAGGAGGGGAGGAGCAGTTACCTTTGGCTTGTACTGTTTAGACGGTGATGGCTTCTCCTTTCTTTGATACACTGCTCCCTTGAATCTAGCCAGGCTTCATTTCCTTAATTGCTTCCAGAGAAGGCATTACACCATAAAAGTTGGAAAGGAGATACTTCTCATAACTGTAATCCGTGGCCTGCTGCCAATGCTGGTTTGTTAAAGGATAGGTTCGGCCTACCATGTACACATGATCAGACTCGCCTGATGTTGTTTCCTGATTACTGACCTCGGGCATTCCATGTTTTATAACTTTGTTTTCTATATAGCAAGTGCTTTCTTGGTGGAATGGATCACAAGATCTACACCATGGAATGACTTCTTCTACCAGGTTAGTTGAGTCTAACTGGTTTGAAATCCTAGGTTCTTGTTGAGGAGCTTTCTCTTGATACACCTGATTCTATTTAGGCTGAAAGTTCCTATGTCCATTATTTCTTTCCATTGTGATTATTCTGTTTTGAATATTATTCAATTGTATAGATTGATTTGCCATGATTTGGTACTGACTAGTAACCAATTCTTTTATCATGTTAGTTACCTTTTCCATGGGGTCTTTAAAGGTTTCCTTTTCCTCTAATTCAACGGATTTTCCCTTCTCTTTGTTGTATGAAGTGTTTCCCCTAGTGTAACCTAGAATGTTGGATTTTCCTGAAGACTGCATATTCTTTTCTATTTTCTTGGCCAATTCCTGAGCAGTTTTTAGATCGGTCGGCTCTTTGTCCCTTAACTGGTACCTCAAATCACCATTGAAAGCTTCGATGTAAGATATGAGGATGGAGGCATCCCTTGGCTTAATTTCTCTAGGGAGGTCCGCAACCACACTCCTGAACTTAGTATTAAATTCATCAATGGTTTCATTCTCCATCTTCTTTATGTTATGAAGGGTAGCAAGCAGATGTCTTGGTTCTTTCTTTTCCCCCCATTTCTTCTTAAAGCCCTCTAGGAATTCATTAAGAGTATTATATGAATCATCACCAAGGTTGGAGTACCATTCCACAGCATCATCCTCTAAGGATAAAGTGAAGAGCTTCATTTTGACATATTCATCGTTATGGGAAACATCATTGCAGTAACTGACCAGGTGCTTATCAAACTTTCAGATGTGAGACTTGGCAGTGATGGCATTATTTCCCTCGAATATGGGGAGCTTCTTGCTAGAATCATTCGGAATGTCATGAGGACTACCTGCTATCTGAGAAAAGTCAAGGGGTTTGAAAAATTTTGTCATTTCTTGAGATTGGAAGGTATGACTCTCTACAAATATGTAATGGATATCTGAGAGGGATTGGTCTCCTAAATTTTCAAGGTTTCTACGAGAAGTCTGCCTATTCAATCTTTCCCTAATAAACCTTTCGGGATCAGGGAGAGGATTGAATAATTGTTAGCGGTTTCTTTGGGTAGAAATTCTTGAAGGGATGTTAGACAGTGGAGTTGCTAGATGGATCGAGTTTTAATTTTTATGTTTTTTAAAGACTAGATCAATCAAAAGATTTTATCTTTTTAGTTGTTTAGAAAAAAGTTAAGCTAAGTCGTACTCGGGAATAAAAATATTTATCCCCGGCAACAGCGCCAGAAAGTGTTGCCGCCTTTGACACACTTGGGTCACGTGGCAGAACTCTTCAAGCCACTCAGTGTGTCCTTGGGGGCAAGTCTCGAGTCAAGGCTGTCACCTTGTTCTTGACTCCTCCGTTTAGGCTCAACTCCTAACGAAGCCAAGGGGGGTAGACCCTATTAATTTACTAAGAATAATTACTTAGTATGGTAATGTTAAACTGAATGAATTACTTAGGAGTTTTAAATTTAACCATAAACAACCATAGATGACAAGATACAAAATGAGCGCACGAAAGCACAATGCTGGGACACTATATATATATATATATATATATATAGCAAGAAAATAACTAGTGCCTTAAAATGGAGTCAAAATATAATCAATGTACTTGCATGTGCTTGGAGTGAATGTTTTGCAATTGCCTCTTGGTATGTTTTAAGTTAATGTGAAATGTGAGTTGATTAAAATTAGGCGAAGGGGTGGACTCCAGATATACCCGAGAGTACTTGGAGTATGTCCAAAACTAAACCTTCACGGCTACCTGCAAGGAATATGTGGGCTGAATGGAGTCTCTGGGGCTATTGTTCATAACGCACTTGTTAGGGTGTGACAGAGATCGATGCCCCGAGGTCACGTTTCAGAAGTTCCTGTTTCCTTTGGGTATTTTTCCACCGTAATGGTTTGATCTAGGTGTTGGATTTTCACCTGATGGTTTGTCAATTTGGGAGAGTGAATCCTAATTGTACTAGTCACTCAAGTGCTTTTGATACAGCTTGAATTATTGGATGAACCATAGCCAAGTGCAGAGCATACACACTGGAGTCTTGTCAATTTTAGTAAATTTTGAGATGGATGTTCTTGTTAAAAAGAAAAACCTCCAGGAACCTCTTTCGGTCCAAGTGGACCTCCATCAGGGAATCAAGGAAAGGTTTATTTTATTATGGTTACGGAAACAAATGATGATAGCAAATGAAACATAAAAATATAAGCAAACCACAATTTTCTAATTAGACTACCACAAATCTTTCTTCACCTTTCGGCTCAAAATGAGGCTTGTGGGGTAAGTATTAAAGTTACTTTGAAACCAATAGAAATGGAATATGGAAATGATTTTAAATCAAAGTATACTACCCTGTAGATTAGTACTATGCTAGATTGAAAAAAGATGAACGAAAAGCAAAAAATGACACGGACGCAAATCCCCCCAGGGGGGGATGGGGAATGGGCTCAAAAGAGCCTATTCAGAATTATTTTTATTACCAGTGGTTACAATATCAGCAAACTGATATGATGCCTCTTGATTCTTAAACAAAATGAAACCAAGAGCTTACAAAGTGCAAAAATGAAAGATTTCAGTAAAAAAGGGAGACCCCTAGGGGGTTTCAGAAGGCCCAAAAGTCACTTTCGAACAGCAGCTCCTCCTATTTTCTGTTATACCTGATAAAAAAAAGCAAGATTATTAGACTAAAATATGCCCAAAATCACTCTGAAATTACCTTTGGGTCAACTTACTTTTAACCAAAAAAAAGCTAAGTTAAAACTAGTTTAAAAAGGTAAAAAGGGAACCAAGGAAAGCAAGCTTTCCTTGGGATCTTGGCTTGCATTTTAGGCATCCAATATGAAGTGCACTGATTTATATATTTATTTTTTATAACAGAAAACAGAAATCTAATGCATGCAAGCTACAAATTCTCTTTAAAATTCCATGCAAAAAGGAGGATTTCCCTAAAGCTAGATCTAGAATGCTTATGAAACCTTTTAAGAACAAGATATAGATTATGGTATTTGAGGAGATATATCTATGTTAAATTTATTTTAAGATAATATATCTAAACAATATCAAAGCTATGAACAAAGTAACCAGGTAAAAAGAATTGATTTTGAAGGAGGAAAAGGAGAAGATAAGTGCTTGTTGCTGAAGCAGATCTGCAATGGAAACTTGTTAGTGGAATACAGAGGGGCAATGTCTTCACAAATATTTTGGATGTACAGTGGAGTCAAACTAGATCCACAGCTCATCCAATCCTTGCTACCTGAAATCTAAACACACAATCCTGCACGAAACCTCATGAGACCTGAATATATATATGAAAAAGAGACAAGTATTACATGCAAATAAACTTATTAAACATGTATAATCTAGATCTTCTAATCATATATGCTATGAGATATAAGAAAAACAAGTAACCTTACTTTACCAACTATACTCCTATTGATTCAGCTGAATTGTTCAAGCCAGACAGGATTCAGATGCAGAATTTGAGGGAAAAGCCGGCAACATCAATAACCGTAAGACAATGCTTAATCCACACATATGAGAGCATTACACCATTTGGCCTCCAAAGCTTCTTTATTTCAACAATCAAAAGATTACAATAGTATTACAATAGCAAGCCCTTCAATCCAACTCTAACTAGCTTGGAAGAGGAGGCTTATGCTTGGATTTATACAAAAAATAGGAGATCCAGCCCAGGGGGGGGGGCGCAAATCCCAAGGAGACATATCAAATCAGCTGATGGAGAGTCAATCAATGCAGATCTGAAGCTGAACTGAGCCTACTTGTCAACCTGGGGGCTGATTGAGCTGACACATCAACCCATAAACTGACACATCAGTCCACAGAGCATCCAGGAGAGTCCACACATGTGGAGGAGAGAGAGAGGGCACAATTCCCCATAAAGACTACTGAAGATCAACTCTGGATCTGATTTGATCACCTCCTTCAGTCAAGGATTTGTCAGATCTAGTCAATCTGGTTCAGATCTGACTGATTTCAATCAAATCGGCTGAGAATCCACTGATCTATGATTTTGGATTTGCTCCATTATTCATCAATTTATTAATTAAAATAATCAATAATTGATTTTTGGGGCTTTCTAACCTGAGGGATGGAAAATCACTCAAAACTAGGAAATAGTGGGTCCATGGGTTTACATGGTGCTCTTAGCTTAAAAATGAGCACCTACATGACTGAAACTATTTATTTGGCCCACTTTTATTACAAAATCAATTTTTCCAATTACACTATTAGAAAATAGCCTAAGTTTTGGAAAAATTAAATTTTTAATAAAAAACACTGAAAAAACTAAAAAATTGAAAAATTGAAAAAACCTAGGGGGACTTAGACATGTTCATATGACTCGACCATGATGTCTAGCATGTTTATACATTGACACATAGACTCTAATAACCTCAATAGGCCTAAATGCCAAGCCGGCCACCCCAAATTTGGAGGTATTGAGTGAAAAACTCAGAAATTATCAGTCGTTTATTCAACAACCAATAATAACCAAGGGAAAAAACACCCTGGGCTGATCGGATTGACAAATAAAGTCTAAGAGACCGAGTCGTTTACAGGCAATATCATGCTAGAACATTTATTACAATTCCCCCATGGGGTATGAACATGTGATATAGTACAACAAGCACTTCCCAGAAGTACTTCCAGAGGTCTTCTGAAGTCCGAACAAGTTATCCTTGTCCTGTTCACCAGGCTCACTTAATAAAAAACCACTAAGTAAAACTTAGGTGGTAATAGGGTGAGTATATATAAATGCCTAAAACTATTTGATGAAGTTGCAATTATCACAAATTATCACATATTTTTCATTGAACACCATTAAAACAATTATCACAATTTTTTCATTGAACACCATAAAATCACTTTGGATCTATTTAAGAATATCAATTGATAGGATGTGGTTTTAGGGGACATTTTGTGTAATATTCTCTTGATAGTGATAATTTTTTCATTAAACACCATAAAATTCCTTTGGATGTATTTAAGAATTATTAGTTGGGAGGATGTGGTTTAAGGGGACATTTGTGTGATATTCTCTTGGCATTTAAGATGTATTTATCCTATATTCAAGGTAGATCTTCCCTCTAATACAAGGAAGCAATGCGTAGAAGTCATAGTATGTGTGATGAGAACTTTGGAGGGATGATAAAGATTACATAGATTTGCGTATGCTGAATTAACAATAATATCTGGTAATCTTAAGAGTCAATTCAATCTATGTTTATGTTTTGGGGAATTATAGACGTGGATAAGTAGACGGTGATAGGCAATAAGTGAGGATGACGGTAATCTTAAGAGTCAACTCAATCTATGTTTATGTTTTGGGGAATTATAGACGTGGATCAGTAGATGGTGATAGGCAATAAGTGAGGATGACGGTAATATTAAGAGTCAACTCAATCTATGTCTATGTTTTGGGGAATTATAGACGTGGATCAGTAGATGGTGATAGGTAATAAGTGAGGATGACGATAATCTTAAGAGTCAACTCAATCTATGTTTATGTTTTGGGGAATTATAGACGTGGATCAGTGGATTGTGATAGGAAATAAGAGAGGACGAGGATCTGAATGCAATTCTTATTATATTAAGTAACACCAGTGAGTTCATAGCTCCCCAATTGATATATCTAAACACAACGAAAAGATTCATACGAGTTCTTTCATAACAATAATATCTACCTTCAATTTCATAATAAACAAGGCACCAAAAGACAAAATTCTAGAGAGTAAAGTATATGGATATGTATGTTAGTCTTTTGGGTAGTAAAGCTTTATATCATTGTGACAGATAGGTTAAAGGTTAAAGCAGTGCCTACATATATGCTGGTCCCTTGGCATATCATGATATATCTTAAGGTAAAGCTTTCGATGATTGACTTGTTTGTTTGAGAGGAAATCTTAGCCTAAAAAATTATTGTCGATAGAGATAACTTGGAAGATGATTCATGTCTATGTAGAAAGTATTTAGTTTAAAACAGTAGTTTGAACCTTAAATCCCCAGGTGGAGCACTTATTTTCAAAGTGTAAGCAGTAAAATTTGGTTACCGACTTAACATCGGGGGTCATTTCCATGAGGAAGAAACATAAACATACATGTTTCTTCAATATATCTATATTACTAAACTCCTGTCGAACCGATCAGGATTATATTTCCAGCCTCACCAAAATTAATAGGATTATATTTCCAGCCTCACCAAAATTTTGGATTCCAAGTCAGTTCAATGCGGGTTTCCATTCATTTTCCTGTGTCGCTGTTCGTTGTTCATATTGAGACACAACAGACATGAATTGAAAACGCCTATCAGCTGAGAATACCATTTGAATTGACACAATAGACATGAGAATTTCCAGAATATGGAATAATGGAAGGCACACTCAAAAGGCGTGAGACACGAGGAGGCTCCTCAAACGAAACCCGTGAGAAAAGAAGCCCCTTAAATAACATGTTAGGTGTAATAAATGTTGAATGACGACGAAACCTTGAGAAGAGAATCCCTTTAAATAACACCTTAGTTGTAATTAATCTATGATCATAATTATTGATGAGAATAATATGCTCTTGCATCAAGTTTCTAGGGAAAACGTTCTAAGGTTTGTGTACATTTCATGTGATTTTAAATTATAAATGGTTTGTTCACAGTTAGACTCTTACACAACTTTGACATGTATATGGAAATGGCTTTGATTTTTGGTGACCATCAATGAATGCATAGAATTCTTAGTTGTTCTGATAATCAATGAATGAATAATATTCATAATTTTTTTAATAATAAAAAATTTAATATATTTGGTGATTTTTTGGTTTCATGGGAATTAAACTTCCTTATGAAGAATAACAATTCTTTTGAAATCAAGGTCAGTGGAGGTGACATAGTAGTAATGTGGTCTTGTAAAAACATTCAGGTCTTGTGCTCGAACCCGAGCAAGGCCGACGCTCGTCATGATATTTGCAGCCAGGGCCAAGCCCTCTCACCTTTATGTCAAGTTCCGGTAGAGAAAACGGTCAAGACGGGTTTTGTTTTGCAAGGCGGCCCGAGATCAAAACCCACTGCTCCTGGGAGGCGATAGCTAAATCCAACCATGCTAAGGGTTGGTGTGGCCCAAACCGGGTTCTATCCCCAGATGTATTACAAATTATTAGTTATGTATGTGATGCATTACAAATTATTAATACAGTGGCATATTTGCATGATGGGTTTTCATTTTGCTTGTGAATGTGTGTAATGGTGCATTGGATTTAGACAATATATTGGGGACTTAAGGATGCATATCTCCAGTTTACAAAAATAGTAATGTATTGAATCAATATTGAGCAAATATGGGAATTAGAATAGGCCATCCATGTTTGGCCTTAAATGCACCTTAATTATGAAAAGGTAAAACATTGTATCTCCATCTTAATAAATGAGAACATATTGAATCATGATGGGAGCACTAGAGGTGGGTTGGAATTTCAAAGATATAACTTCTCACATTGTAATCTCAAAGTGAAAATTAGGCATGTTTAGATCAATATGTGCTAGTTTTGACTATGTGTTTCATGCAATTCCTTTGACTACTGGATACTATATTGGGAGCTCGGTGCATATTTCTAGTTCACACAATAGAAAATTTATTGATTCATACTAGAGTTAGTGAGTAAGATACTAGAACAATGATGTCTAAGTTTAGGTTTGATTTACAGTTTGAGGATGCTAAGCTCTGGGCTAAATACCTCTAATCCACACAAATGACGATGCATCGAATCACAATGGGGATTTAATAAACTTGGTGTATGAAAATTATGGTGCAAATTAGGCTAGAGTTTAGATGAGTATGTTCTAACTTTAATTATGTGTTATGGGAAAATCTTTTAATTGTTGAATGGTATATTAGGAGGTCTAGGACGCACATTTATACTTACAAATGACAACATATTGAATCATTATGAAGATTAACATAGAAAGAGAGAGAGGAGAAGAGAAGAGACTTTATAGTCATATAATTTATTTCAAGATGCCTAAAGATAGATGTATCCCACAATTTTTTATACCCACACCTACACAAAACATTCCATGGAAGAGGAGGGAAACATCAAGTGAACAAGCATACCCACCTCACAACAAATCAATCACATAAACTAATAAAATATCAAGCTTGACATCATAGGGGGTCAACTTAGTAGTGTGGGTGCAACGGTTAATCTCGATTTTGTAATCGTTTATTGTGGATTTCTAGCTAAGTTTACTTATAAATGTATTCGTATACATCATTTTCAAAAGGAGCGAGTTGTTGATGATGGTGATGATAATTAACATCCACCAAGACCAACGTTCGAACCTTACAAAAGGTAATAAATCACATGGGTTTCTTAATATTTTTTTATGTGCTCTAAAATTTTTAAGATAAGTATTCTTAAATCACCATAGTTAATAAGTTAATTCAGAGAAACTTTTATAATTGAAGTTTCAACAATGAAACTATGACTTTTCACAAAATTCCTTCTAAATTTTAGAAAAAAATTCCATCCCAAAAAATGAACTTGTATCTACATGATACCAACAAACTATATAAATAATAGAAAACATATATAAACTTAAAGACCTAAAGGAATTGAGTGTTCACTGAGATTTTGTATACTTCCTGGAACTCCCACATCCTTACTCCCATGGATCCTATGTCGGCCCTTACATTTAAACTCAAAAGAATGAAAGAGACTGTAAAGGCTTGGGAGAAAGAAATGAAACAGACTAAAGCAAAAGAAACTTTGGAGGTGGACCGGGACATTAACACCTTACTTACCTCACAAGATTCTGGTATCTTATCTGTGCATAAGTCCTCTCTATTGTCCTGCTTGATGGCCAAATAAGATTCTTTATTGACACATCATATCCTTACCCAGAAACTTAAAAGTAGAATTGATTGGATTAATGAAGGGGATGCTAATACTAATTTTTCTCATGCCTTTGCCTCAGCTAGGAGGGCCTCCAAATCCATTTGGGGCATCCAAAACCATTTGGGTGAGATGATTGAGGATGAAGCTCAACTCAAAAACCTTGGGGTTACCCATTTTACTGATCTCTTCTCATATGATGGATTGACCAATATTGAAGATCAACATAAGGTTGTTAGGATTTTTCCTTCTATGGTCTCAGATGAAGAAAAAGTCGCTTTCCTATCAGACATCTCTCTCAGAGATTGAGGGTGTACTTAAGGGTTTCAAAAAGGACAAAATTCTTGGTCCTAATGGGTGGCCCGTAGAATTCTACTTGCATTTTTTTTTATCTTACTGGTCATGATATTTTCAGAGCTGTGAATCAGTCTCGTACTGAAGGTAGGGTGTCAGGTTCATTAAATGCAACTTTTATTACCCTTATTCCTAAGAGTGATCAGCCTTCCTCCTTTTCTGATTTTAGGCCTATATCCCTCCGTAATTTGGTCTACAAGGTTATATCCAAACTTGTTGCTGTCAGACTTAAGCCTATACTAGACAAGGCTATTTCTTGGAATCGGTTTGGCTTCCTTCATAATAGGCAGATTGTGGAGTCTATAGGCATTACCCAAGAAGTATTATATACTGCTAAAGTGGAAAAGAGGCAGGTTTTTATACTGAAGTAGATCTTGTTAAGGCATTCGACAGGGTGAAATGGGAATTCCTTAGACCGGTCCTCCTCCATATTGGTATACCTGTCATTGGTGTGAATTGGATCATGGGATGTGTGGAATCAAGCAACTTTGCAGTTCTCATTAATGGGACTCCTTATAATTTCTTTTCGAGTTCTAGAGGTATCAAGCAGGGCTGCCCACTCTCTCCCCTACATTTTATCTTGATTATCGAAAGCCTTAGCCTGCTGATCAAACAGGCTCAACATGATGGTCTTGTTATGTGTTTTAAAGTTTCTTCCTCTTTTAATATTACTCACTTACTATTTGTTGATGATGTTCTGTTGTTTGGGCTGGGGACTGTTGAGGAAGGGTAACATTTTAAAGCACTCTTAGATATTTTATGCTCTGCTACGAGTATGAAAATTAGTAAGGAGAAGTCTTCTTTTCTGTATAATGAAACTAATGATATTGTCAGAGCTAATGTTGTAGCCATCCTTCCATTCAAAATGGATCCATTTTCTGTGGGATTTAAATACTTGGGCTTCTACTTGAAACCCATGGGCTATCATGCCAATGACTGCCACTGGCTATTAAACAAATTTGAGAAAAGAATCAGTAATTGGTCCTGTCGATTATTAAGTCTGAGAGGCAGACTAATACTAGTAAAAATAGTATTAACGAAGCTTGCAGTATACTGGCTTACTTTCCTTAGGCGTGCCATATTCAATTTTCTTTGGGGAAATTCTTCTGGTAAATCTAGGACTCACTTGGTGGATTGGCACATGATCTCCATGCCTTTTGAGATGGGTAGGTGGAATATACTGAACCTGGAGTGGTTTAGTATGGCTCTTAGACTCAAATGCTTCTGGATGGTACTGCAGGGTAATGGTATTTGGTCTATTATCATCACATTTAAATATCTAAAAAATAGGACTATTGTAGAAAAGATACGTGCCCATTCCTTTACTCTTAAGGGTTTGTCTTATATTTGGAATGGATTTATTAGACCTTTGTCTCGGCTTACTAGATGTCTGGGATGGAGGGTGGGACATGGAAAAGATATTAAAATCGGGTTTGATCCGATTGCTGGCTCCAATTCTGAATTTTCCCTACCCAAGGAACTCAGATTTTACCTAGAGGATTATGGTATTTCCTCACTTGCAGATGCTCATTATAGTGGTCCTGATCACATTTCCCAACAGTACTGGTTTACTACAGAGTATCTTGACTTGGAAGGTGATTGGAAGGTATTGTGGAACAACTACATAGCGGGGCTCTCACATGGTTGTATTCAACTGAATGATAGACAGGTCTCTTTGGTATGGATGTATAACAGACACTTGGGACAAGTGACCACTCAATTAGCTTATGATTGCATTGATTCAAGTCACTGCCATGATACACCTGAAAAGATCTTGGTTACCATTTGGAAATTTAACTTGCCACTGAAAGTTATATGTTTTTTTTAGCTGTGCTTATCCAACTGGAATAACACCTGGGATAATTTGCTCAAAAAAGGTTGGACCGGCCCAAGTTATTGTTGTTTATGCGGGGGAGATGTTGAATCCGTAAATCACCTATTTGTTGACTGTAGATTTACCAGGGAGGTCATTGATGGGCACGGAACTATTCTCCATCGAGCTATCTACTGGAATGAGCCAGCCTGCATGCATAATATGGTTAAGTGGACTGCGAATGAAAGAGAGCTGAGGTATCTTCCCCTCCTCATGACCTGGTAGCTCTGAGGTATTAATATATAACCAAATTCCCTACCATTTGTTCAATTATTTTCAAACGATTAAACCATTCGAAAAAATTGAAATACTTTGCACAAATACAAAACCCATGGTATGCAAATTTCTAAAATAATGTTGGTGGCTGACTCGTTTGTGCAACCCGTACATCTATTCGCATAGTTAAGCTCTTTCAATAAATTTTGTTTTTTCCAGAAACTTACATATTTAACTAACGTCTCAGATGTCAATGTTTCTTGAATTGACATTTTTAACTAACGTCTTAGATGTGAAAGTTTCTATCAAATATATTTAACTAACGTATGTGATTGAGTACTTTTTTTTCACACCGAAAAAAAACAACTTTATTTAAATTTTAAATCTGTGTCATAGTTACATAACTTATCAAAAACTCCAGTTATTTTTCACTGATCATAGTGACCTAAACTACTCCAACCCATAATTACATTCTTTATAAGTAAGTATCTCATTGGAGCCTGCTATTTATAGCAAAAACCTATTTCCTTTAGAGGTCTTTCAAGAGCAACTAAAGTACGCTCAAGTTACACTGGTCAATTCTGGCTCCCTCCAGTAGCAGTTCCCAAGTAATGTTCTTTATTTCCTCCCTTAAGGAAAGTTTGGATAATCCATTAGCCTCAAAAAATTTCTCTCTATAAATATGCTTGAAAGTAATCCGCTCAAAGGTAGAAATGATATATTTTGTCCTTCTGGCCCAATGCTGAAGCTCCATTGTACACAGAGAATAGACATATTTTGCCCATTCTATAATGACTTTCAAATCTACCAAAATTGTGATATCCAACATGTCCTTTTTCTTGGAAAAATAGAGCAGCCCCAAAGATCCAGGAGATCAGCATTTGTGTTTGTTCCTTTTCCAGCCCCCATCTTCAATCTATATGATAGATTATTTCTTATTCTAATTACCATACCTGCCCTGCAAAAGCCATCTTGCTAAGCGCCAATCCAATGACTCCAGGCTATTCCTCCCAAGGGACATGACAAGCTCTAATTTTCTTCTTCTTAAGAGGGCCATAAGCATGTAACCAGTTTAAAGCCTTCAGTCCTGCCCTACCGGGGCCCAGGATCAGCAACCACATCTTGAAATATGCACATGTTACGCTCTCTCCACACCACCCAGAGTATAGCAAGAATCACATCTATCTCTAGGTCTGATTTTTCCATCCATTTTTGTATATTTTTAGTAAGATATATTTTGTCCCATTTAGTTATATATGATAGATGAGATCCCACTCTATCCCACACATTCTGAAAGAAGACACAACATCCAAATACATGTTGTACTGATTCGATGTCCTGTTGACAAAGGAAACACCACCCGGGACCAATAAAACCCCGTTTTTTTAAAGCTTCCTAGGTCATAATTTTGTTGGATAAACACAACCACCCGAAACATTTGATCTTAATAGGCATCTTTCCATCCCAAATGAAACTGATGGCTCCCACCGAGTCTCTTGTAAGAAAACAGTTAGCCAGATACTGGTACATTAACTTTGTTGTAACCATTCCTGTGTCTTTGTTTAGATACCAGACCAGCTTATTGGATAATCCAGAAAGGTATACCCCCAAAGAGACCAGATTATTTACATACTTGTTCTATTCACCCGCTTCCTTGGCACCAAGGTTGAGAACCATAGAGGTAACCCAGCAAGGGATATGTGAATCTTTGTGAGTGAATGCATTGTTTAAGTCATAGATTGTCTTCCTCTGGATTGCTTTGATAGTCTGGGTTGACAATAAATAGTTATTCTACAAGCCGACAATCAGGTCTATGCCTGGAAAAATATGCGAACCATTCCCCACCTATGAACTGAGATTGGGGAGGATGTAGTTTATTGTGTCAAAAATACTTCTCCAAATGATGGATTATTTCCATGTCTTATGCTTTTCTGCCCTCAGACGAGATATTACAAGTAATATCTGAAGATATTTGCACCTTATAATATTCCCCTAGAGACCTTCATCATGGAATGCCCGCCATATATTCTTAGCACATAAATCCACATTAAAAAATCCCAGATGTTTAATGAACCACCCTCCGAAGGATCTCGGCCTGAAAAGTAACTCCCAGCCTGCCAAATGAAATTTGGTTTCCACAGATTTTCCACGCCACAGAAAATTGAAGATCAACCTTTCAAAGGCATGAAGTCGCCCCCACTGGAAATCGCACCAACGAGAACCAAAAAACAGGTAGATTCTGTAAGACAGAGTTGATAAGAATCAGACACCTGCCCAATGTGAGACAACGAGAGGTCCAACTAGCAATTTTCCTATGAAACTTGCCACAATCCAATGCCAGTTCATCTTCAAGTAATTGTTTGGCTTGAGAAAGAAACCAAGGTAATTAATACCTTTCTCAATGTTGGTCATATGGAACGGAAGGAGATGAGAAATTTGATCTATTACAGATTGGTCACTGCAATTATTGGAGAATGAAGACTTAGTATTACTTACAGATAAATCCGATGCAACGCAAAAAACTAACAGCAGCCCTTTTATTGCTCTCCACTCCACCATCGAATCTCTCCCTAGTATGATCACGCCATCCACGAAGATGAGATGTGAGAGGCGATGACCATTTGTGACCTTCAAACCTTTGATGTCCCCGTTCCTCATTGCTTCATGGAATAATCGGCTAAGAACTTCCATACATAGCATGAACAGGAATGGTGAGAGTGGACACCCCTGACTAACTCCACGTCCACAATTAAAGAAATGAGTGGGGGAGACATTACTAGCACTGCAAAATTTGTTGTAGACAGGCAGGACATAATCCATTTGATGATATCAAGGGATAGACTGAGTTGTACTAGAATAAGACGGAGGTATCCCCATTCAATCCTATCAAATTATTTCTCCAGATCAAGATTTAGTATGAAGGCATTCAGTTTTTTTTGTTTGGTCGAGTGCAAACCTTCCTGGACCAGGCCCATCGCATCAAAAAATTTCCTGTCTGGGAGAAACCTAAACTATTCCACCATGATAGCCTTGCTAAGGACTAGTTTTAATCTAACAACAATGATCTTTGAGATTAGTTTGTACAATAAGTTACATAGCATGATAGATCTGTATTCAAATGGTCAGGAATGACCCCATATCACCGAGATTCCTCCACTGCCTTTGTCAGACTGTCACCCATCAAATAAAAAAAGTGGAGGTAAAAATCCACAGTCCACCCATCAAAGCTTGGGATTTTATCCCTCTAAAATATTTTGAGAGTATCAAAAATATCTCCTGTAGACACCGGCCTCCAAATTGAAGCACAATCCCCTTGCTCAAAGAAACGAGGAAACTATCCGATGACCTATAGCTTCTTGTCAATACAACCGCCATCATTCTCTAAATATGAGCTATGGAAGTATTTACTTGCCTCTAGTTAATAGACTTTTCATCAAATACTAGGTTCCCATCCTCATACAATGCTTCCCATAATGTATTATTTAGCCTTCTACGATTAGCAAAATTATGAAAGTATTTTGTGTTTCCATCTCCACCCAAAAGCCAAACAACCCTACTTTTTTTACGCAATGACTCTTCCTTGTGCAAATATATTTTGGTTCGAGCGACTTCCAGCTTCACCAATCACTACTTTCTATCCTCTATGAAGTAATCCCCATCGACCTTCCTCGTGAGTCCATGGATCTCACTTTCAATAATTTCTAGATCTCTAACAAGTTCTTTCTTCTTTCAGACACAGAAACCTCCCCTCTGAGCTGGTCTAAATTCCACAGAAAACTATTCAATGGGACTAGATGACTAGGGGAATTATCTCCTATAGAATATCACTTTTCCTAAATATGAGAGAAAAACTCCCCATCCTTAAGCCAAGACGAGTTAAATTTGAAAGGGTAGTGATGAAATTCCTTATCAAAATCCACCTGAAGGAAAACCGCCCGATGGTTCGAGAATCCAGTAGCCAATGACCAGGATATTTACTTCCCCATCTCCACACATAAGCTATCATCCATAAAGAACTTTTCCAATCTCTTAGCTATCCTACCACTACCACACCTCCCATTCGCCCAAGTAGGGTCCAATATCATCGGAATAATGTCATTAAGTTGATTATCATCAAACAAAGAGGTAAAGTATTTAGAAAGATCATCTGTAGTGCGTCCCCCTCCCCACACCTCACTTGCAGACATTGTGAAATTTAGGTCCCCTGCCAAGATGAGGTTGGGAACGTTCAGAAAACCAAAGCTTATTATTTCATCCCAAAATCACTTGCGCTCTTCGCAAGGTGCATAAATATTGAGAATATGCAATATATGATCAATACCCTTACAATATCCAGATAGTAGTATGCCTGCACAGAACCTATAGGGACATAAATCCACAATTGTATGGTTCCAAGCCACTAACGTCCCACCAGAAAGGCCTGCCAAATCCAAATCCAAACCCCTCTAGCCAAGTTTGATCCTTATAAAAAACTCACACGCCTTAATCGCCTCAATATTAGTTTCTTGTAATAGCAAAATATCTACATGCTGGCTATCAATAATTAGTTTGATTGCCACTCTTTTGGGTCCACTACATAACCCCCTCATGTTCAAAGTTACATAAATAATTTCAAACCTTCAAAATAGGTCAGATATCTAAGAGCCCTTTTAGATGTAGAACCATCTATACTAGAAGCCAAAGGAAAGCCTCTCTCTGACAGTGGGATAACCTTTGGGTTGACCTCTAAAACAATTACAGTTCTGATACTATCCTTGGTCAATCTGCAACTATCTCATCCCTTTCTCTATCCTCGGGTATTTCTCATCGATACATTAGCTTCCCTTACTGATGAAATATGAATCGCATCAGAACTACATTGCCCTTTAGCTGAAAAAATAGGTATAGGGTCACCTAGACCCATACTATGATGATCCTCTAACCCCTTTCCCCCTAACTAATCTAGAATTGGGGAAGACAATATATGAATGTTTAAAATACTCCATGGGAGCCTGAGAGAGTGGAGGAAAGTCCTGATCTGAGAACAGTGGATTCATAGGGTGCTCCTCCAACAGTCAAGGCCTAGAAGCAATCTCTAGAATCTCTAGGGATAAACTAGCCGAGTCAGGACTAACTTCTTGTACATCCACCCAAGAGGGATCATTCTGCTCACCCATGGTTCCCCTATGGGAAGAAATATCTCCCACCCCATCTGGGTCCATCCCCACTTGCGGCTCCTCCTTGTCCAACACAGTCAAAGACTCCAATATCGCCATCGCAAAGATGAAATTGAGGAGAAGAGGAACATATTCAGCAAACTTGCCGACAAAAGATAATGCCGACGCCTTATCCAATGGAAGTGGGAAATTTAAGTCATGTTCCATCCCAATAAATCCCCCTTCGCTTGTTGGAGCCACCTTGGGGAAAATAACATTTCCCGGACACCTATATTTTTAATGCCCAAGTTCCTGACAGGAGCGGCGCCTGAAGGGTAAGTGCCAATAGTCTAATGACTGTATGAAGGAGCCTTCTGCCCAGAACACCTCCAGATCTGTCGGTAGGAATTCCTCCACCTCCATTTCCACCAATACTGTCAGCAAAACCCTTTCAAACCCAAGAATCTATTCATCCTCCATTAGGATAAAATGTCCAAGTGAGTTCGCAATCCCCATGAATCCTTTAAGATTCCAGCAGTGAACAGGGAAATTCAGGAGAATAAACCATAAATGCCTCTTATGTATATTTTCTAGAACAAGGTCAAAACCAACATGCCATATAGAAAGAACCAATGACCCATATCCTATGACCCAAAATTGGCTTTCTATCTGTAATGTCCCTTTTTTTAATTTTTACTAGAATGCCCAATTTTTCCCAGTTTTTGCTCTTGACTAGTCTTAGTGTCTTGGTCTCCAAATTGGCCCAATTGATCCCAAATATTTAGGGAAGGTGTATGAATGATATAATAACTTAATTATTGTGTTCATGGATGTATTATGGCCCTCCAATCACTTCTGAAAGTTTGTACTAAATTCTGAACAAGATAGATGATTTTATTAGCAATTTTGGGGCTCAAATCCCCCCGCGTAATTTTTGGAATGGCCTCCCAAATATACAGAAACCCACTTGAATTATCAAATTGAGTAAGGGGATGTGTATTTTACATTAACAGGGACCCATATGCTAAACTAATCGAAATTCGATGGTTATTATCACTTCCTTCAATCAGATATATAAATACTAGTTTTGAACCCTTGGGGAAATGAGATGTAATTTAATCCAATGGTTATGGAATTCGACCCAATGGAAAAAAAATATATTAGTTAATGAATATTAAACCTCAAATATGATTCATTTAAATTCTATTCATGCATGAATAATCAATATTTTACACAGCCATTCAAATCTACCAATATTATAAGAGTTTGCAACAAAGAAGTGGGAAATGGCACTATTTATTTAATACTGATCAATAATACATAAAATCTCTTGGCCTTTCGACCTGATAACTTTCTGAATAGAGAGAGCAGATTATTTACATCATTATACAAAATTATGTAGAAAGAGGAGCTCCCTCAAAAAGATAAATGGCTCACCAAGTGCGCCTCACTCCATCGGGCTAAAATATGGTTAAAGAATGTGAGATGGGAGGGGGAATGAGCTAAATCCTGAAGTGTCCACAAGATGATGTAGCTGTATATGTATATTATAACTCCATTGAATCTCCTTGAAATACCTTAGTGGCCTCTCCAATCACCAATTAGGATGGGAATCTTTCACCCTTGAAATTGGCTCAAGCATGAACTAGTCACTCACTAGCTCTCTCTCTTCACAACAACAAATTTCACAACTGATAAAAAAGATCCTTCTCATGGATGCTCCCTGTATTTTATAAATTCTAATGGTCTCCTTAGCCTCCAAATACATCCATAAAACAAACCCAATTCGAATTGGCGTGGCTGCTCATGCTATGCCATGTGGCCTCTCTCTTCACCTTCCATCTTCTCCCAAATTGAGTAGGAACCCATTGGGCCATTATCCAAATCACATGAGAGCTCTATTGGATGCTCTATTTCAACGTGATATGTCAGAGATGTCAGATTCCAGCCTTCATATCTGACTTGTGTCATAACTATCATAGAATCTCCATAACTAGTGTCATAGATGTCATAAGTGTAAGGGGAATCTAGCCAAGTGTCCATGAAACTCCCCATTTGGCTCTTCCTTGCTCATGTAAGTTACACTTCATCCCAAATTCGACCTATGAAGTATATGGACAAGTATATTTACCTTATAATCCATCCAAAACATTAGGATTTCCCTATATTTGAGATTGCAAGAGGTGGATGCCATTTAACATAGGAATTCTAGCTTGAGTGGGCTCCATAGTCTCCATATGTCTCCATTTTTCCTAGCCATTTCATTCTTCACTTGCATTCATTTAATTGACACTATTAAATAAATATTTTATTCCTTCTAATTTCTAAACATAATTTATTAGCTCCCTTATTAACTTCCCAATGATTCCATCAAACCTAGGGAACTAGTAGGATTGATGGAATTTTCCCACTATGCAATTATTTTAAAATGGGGACATTACACTATCACTCGTCTGTCTTCTTTTGAAAAAAACTAGAAAATAATACATTTGTTTGCCAGCAGCATGAGTCTGGGGATGGAATTTATCAAATGCTTCCATACTACTCTAATTCATTCGAGGATCTCCGCTCGAGAAATTTTACTAAACTCATAGCGACCCACTAATGCGTGCTTGAACAGTGCCTCCATTGCATCCATTGTCACATCTCTTCCTAGCATACATACATGTCTTGATCCCTTTAATATTTAAAACTTTATTGTGGCCTGTAGAATGTCTCTAGGAAATCTCGGTCCCTTCTTAGCCGGAGGACCTCCCTTCAAGGATCCTGTACATGCTAGACTTCCAGACAGAGGCTCAGATGACACATCCTCCAGACCAGTTCTGCCACCTCCCAAAGGAACATAAGATACATAAGTTACCTTCTCCCAAGGATTGGTGTGAACCCCACCCATTATAACTTGCAACAAGCAAGAACAACCAACCCCACCCTCACTAAACACAAACCTGAAAACTGGTTTGTGCAAAACTCAAACTGTCAAAACCAAGCACCTACACAGTTACCCAACACCCATGATACCGTCATATGACCACGCCCAGTAATGACCCAAAAAATTGCTGACAAGAGCCAAAATATTCCTATCAAACTAGAAACCGGTTGAAACAACACCGACCTCAGGAAAAAGCCAAGAAAGTTTCAATCCTTCTGATCCCAACACAAATGACCTCTGGGAACCTGCTCATCCTACTCTAATGCTCATCTCGACACCGTAGTCTACCAGACCGTCGTCATTGTTCCATTTTGTGATTGAGTATTTGCACCTTCACCATTGATATGGTCCTTACGTTGCATGGATGATTGATTCAACACTAACACCAAAATCTATAGTATGTAATTTAACTTTGGAAAGTTTATCAAATTTCTTCATACATGAAGGTGCAAATTTATCCCTGACAAATTATGTTGTTTTTCTTAGGATAAAGGGACTTTACTTAATATCTTGTCGTTATATCAATATTTTTACATGGAAATTGAAATGTTCATACACATTTTGAGTATTCAAGTATTGATTCAAGAATAATTTTCATACACATCTTATTGTAAAAGCGATCTAATTCGAGGTAATTTGACTCATTATTAGATGCATATGTTAACACTACTTCTAGAGTTATGCACAATAGTGTGGGAAAAGGGTAGTTGCCAATTTCTACTTGGTACCTGGGAATTTCTAGGCTTTGTTATGGTTCTTCGTAGATTGAAAATACTCCTTATTTGTAATTTCTTCTTTGTGCTTATTCTAAAAAGAGATACCCTATTTCAAGGGGTTCATTTGTACATCTCCTCAAGGAAAGAACACTCTCTAAATATCATCCAACTTGTAGTTTCTTTTTTCAATTGTTGAATATGCTACCACTTATTCATTTTCACTTGTAACATCATAAGCATGCTCAACATAAGGTAGAAGGTAGTCTCTCTCGACTTTCTACCTTGTTATTACAACCATTCCCTTGTGTGTGGGGACCTTTGTTTTTTTTTGTAGGAAGGGAGATATAATGCCTTTAATTATTGAATATCCCACATTAGGTATATTTAATGGTTGTAGATGTAGCTCCTTCTAGTTAATGTGTTACAATGATGTTATCTATCACAATGTTTCCTTGAAGATTGCTTCAGGACCAAGGATGAGTCTCTCATAACAAAAAGAAGGGAGATGAAATGATGAATCAATATGCACGAATAAGAGTGAGCATTTCACCTTTAAAGATAAAATCATTCTATATGTGATGAAGATTTATCCTAGATACAGACTTGGAAAAAATGCTAAACTTGAGAAGGCAAGCTGAAATTGTTAGGTTAGAAGACAAGTGGGTGAGTTGATGGGCTCATTAAGAATTGGTAAATTGCTAGATAAGGTCCCTTGATCTTAAAATCACTAAGTTCAATTGTCTAGATATCTCTCATAGTGAGTAAAATTATTATCTTGGATATACTATCACCAATCGTTGGGTTAATGTGGCCAACCCATATTAGATAACTAAATCATTCCATACAAGAAACTGATTAATAAAAAATAACTCCATAAAATCAAAGTGGTCCCTTGGGATTTTAGCTTCATACTTGCATAAATCCTACACATGAACTCATAATTGTATCTCTTCTGAAGCAAGGTGTAGAGGACACCCAGATATTTCCAAACCCTAATCAACATCATATTTTGCCACTCGTTTAGTTCCTTTATTAAACACAAAAAAACTCAATAATCAAGAACATTTTCATACTTTTGTGGCTTGTAATTGAATTCCATCAATTCCATTCTGATCAATGACCCAAACAACCTCAATCTAGCCTCTTCCAAGGTTTCAATATCATTTGGTTGGACCATGAAATTATATGCAAATGGGTCCCATAGTCCAAAGTATGTCCTCATATGGAGTGATGCTTCAATAGTTTTGACAACTTTGTGTTTGAATGTTGTCACTTACAAATATTATTTGATCTGTCCACACTCCAATTTCTTGTAAAATTGTTGATTAAGCGAGGTTAATTAAGCACCTAAGGAAATACTTAAGGGAGGTTAATTATGCACCTACAATTGCTTCTACCTTCTCCAACCTTCAAACTCATATAAACAATGACTGTGGGCAACTGATGAACCAATCGTTGAACAATTAGTCAATTATGGCCATTTTCCAGAAAGAATTTGGATCAAATAAGGATCAAATGTTGGATTACCAAATATTTCAATGAAAACCAATCCCTATAGAGAAGCAAGACAAAATAAATATTAACCAAGAAAGGATCATTCCATTTGTCAATAAAAGAGGGTACTGAAGCATTAAGATCCAAAACATAACTAGCCATAATGAACCATCTATGCAAATCCAAATAGTCAAGGATATAATTAACTATTAGCATAAATAGGCACAAAATATAGTCATGTAGGAAAATGCATTAAGTAAATAGTAAATACTATTAGTTAACCACTCGATAAAGCATCCATGGCATTCATGCACAAACAAGTTAGGAAAACCAATCAAATAGCTTGAAACCATATACGAGCATTTATTACACCAAAAGCATAAGTTATCCAAAGACTATCAAGTTGCAATCAATGAGGCTGAAAAATATTGAGGGTTGCTAAGCCCTAGTCCCTAATGGTTAATTAAGGCATGAATTCCTAACTATAATGTGAACCTATCCTTGATGCACCAATGTGATCCAACCTTAGAGACCGTGGTGTGATAACAATGTGTTGTGTATTGGTTAGAGGAACATTTTTTATATAAAATTCTTTGATTTGTTGTACCATACAAGGTACATTGTATGACACATTGACATATGACATGTATGAAATGTAAACCATGTATGTTGGATCCATTGTACCTATCAAATAGTAGAGCATTATGGACAATGCATCTTGTAAAATGTTACATATCCATCTTAAACCTAGATCTACCAAGCATCGAGAGGGATCCAATTTCTTGAGGTGTAATTTTTTTTATCTTACATTTTTTCACATGTTTAAAATAATTTACACCTCAAGAAATTTGATCCCTTTGGTGCTTGGTAAATCTGAGTTGAACATGGAATCTTTAATTACTTATTTGGCTCTAATTTTAAAATTTATGAGCCGACATGAATTTTTTAATTACTTCTTATTTTTTAAAATTTGACATAATGTTACGTGTTACGTTATGTTATGTGACAACATCTCTCCCCCATACTGTGTTGTAGAATACCCCACTACTCTCACTGCAACTACATCATGGTAAGGTGTTCTTCCAAAAAAAAGCATCCATGTGATGGTGCTTTATGGACCTTTGAGTGCACCGTCATTTGATGTTGTCCTTTTTGGGTTGTTTCCTCTCTAGTCTACATCATTGATGCAACACCAAGCATCATTGTATTAAGAGAACTAGTGCTCCTCAAACAAAGAAAACTACTATCACCCAATTTCTAAAAATAACCTTTATTTAAAATTTCCATAAAAGTCATCTACTACAAATCTCTAAAAAATAAAATTTTAAAATAAAATCACATTTATAAAAACCTATACTAAAAATTGATTTCTTAATAACTAAAGAATATATTGTATTAGACCTAACAACTATCTCAGTTGATTGGGCTCCAATTGACAAGCCATTTCCAGGCCAGGGATCAGGGGTTCAATTGCTAGGCCTATTGGGGTCAAGGCTCCTTCACCAAGGTAAATGATTCCTTAAGGTATTTAATGTCGCAAGGTGAGGGCCTTTTGGGTGAACCTATTGAAACAATTGTTTCATATATATATATATATATATATATATATATATGTATGTATTTCAATTCCTTGATGTATTTAATGTCACAAGGTGAGGGCCTTTTGGGTGAACCTATTGATTGTTTCATATGGAAATATATATAATATTACTAAAACTCATCTTTATTATAAACTTCAAAAAGTAAATGAGCTTAAAAGTACCCAAAAATAATAACACAAAAGAAGTAAGAAAAAAAAATATTCATGTAGTTAATATATAACCAAATTCCCCAATTTATGTCCATCTATTTTTAAGCCATTAGAAATATAGAGATACTTAGCATAAAGAGGAGACTATCTATTCTAACATAATGTTGGTGGTCAACTCGGTTGCGCAACTTGGTTTGACGAAGTGGCACTCGACTTTGGAGCTTGGGTTGGCTGATGGTTTTGCTATAGAATGGGATGCATTTGTGGCGGAGCTGAGATCGTCTGGCCTAAAGTTATCAAAGGTTCTTGATGTTATGATATGGGCCGGGGACAAGAAATCTGGGTTGGTCAAGGCTAGCATTGTTTATGAGTCATTACTTGTCCATCAACAACATTTTGTTCCTGTTTGGTGGTATTCCAAGATCTAGAAGGTCAAGGTTCCTCAGAAAGTGAATTTTTTTGTTTGGCTTGTTCTAAAAAACAAGGTTTTATCGTGGGATTTATTGCAACGAAGAGGCTTCCAGGGTCCCAGCAGATGTGTTATGTGTTAATGCGATGGGGAATCGGTGGACCACCTATTTTTCCATTTCCCTCTCTTTCGGTTTCTGTGGTCAAGTATCTACACGGGTCTGGGTTTAGCCTGGAATTGGAATTATAACTCTTGTGCAGTTTTCCTCAAAAGGGTGGCAGATCATTCTATGATTCCAGTTGAAGTGTTTTTTATTTATCTAGGATTTTTGGTTGGCATGGAATATAATGATTTTTCAGCACTGTATTCCTAACTTATGTGCTATGATTGTTAAGCTCTGTGCTTTGGGTAGTTCTGGGATACTGAAGCATCTAGCACAGTCTATGGATATGGCGATTGGTTTCTTCAATGGTGTTCCATTGCAGGGGTAGTGTGGTGTTGGTATGTTCATCAAATTGTTGGGGGTACCTCCTTCCATCTTCTCATGGGTGTTGGAGGGGGTGCGAACAATAGGGCGGAATTGTTGGCCCTTTGGGCACTTCTTAGATTTGTCAATCATCATGGGATTCACCTGGACCGGATTATGGGAGATTCAAAGGTCATTGAGGAATGGGCGTGCAAGCGTCAGACTCTTCAATCGATTGCACTCCACCATTGGACTATGAGAGTTCGGTTGCTGTTGGATGAGAGTCCAACACTTGCTATTCTGCATGTGTATCGAGAATTCAATACTTAGGCGGATTTCTTGTCCAAAAAGGTTGTTGGTCTTGATCCGGGAATGATCCATTGGAAGGAATTTTCTAACGACACTCTGATTTCAGAAGGATTATTGACTTACCACTGATTGTTTTTTTTTCTGTTGATACTAGTCGGTTTCTATGCAGGTGCCTTTGTGGTTTTGTTTTGATCCTTTTCTGGCTCTACTGGTCGATATCTTGTATATTGACATTACAATTACCTAGTGTTTATCTGAATGTTTGTAAGGATGATGGTCATCCATTGATCTTCAGGTCTATTAGTACTCCCTATGGTTATTTGAATCTCTTGTTTCTACTAGACTGTCTGGTCAACTAGTTATGTATATAAATTATTTATGATTTGTATAAGCAATTACTTTTTGCTCTTTTTCGCTAATCACTTGATACAACCCTATGTTGTCTTTTTCATATGAAAAAAATATATCTATTTTAATTTTTTAAGCTCTTTCATAAATTTTATTATTCTAGAAAAACATCTTTAACTAACATCTTGGATGTCAATGTTTCAAGAAAACTAACATCACTTCTTGAAATTAACGTCTTAGATGTCAAAGTTTCTATCACATATATTTAACTAACGTATTTATTGATAAGGGAATTATGGTCTACTTTTCCTTATAATTATGTGTGTGGCTTAAATAATGTTCAAAAGAAAGGAAGATTATTAATGTGAATTGCATTATGGATTTAAATAGTGTTGTTATAAAACATTTTAAATGCTTATAGCGGATGGATTAATAACTTTTCAAATAAATGGTAAGATGTTAAGTTCTTTATTGAAAAATAAATATTTAGTGAAATTTTGATTATAAGATATTAAGTATACATCCGGGACAAGGCACCAGGCCCGGATGGCTGGCCTGTTGAGTTCTACTTGACTTTTTTTTACCTACTGGGTCCTCTCCTTGTCAATATGGTGGAATCATCTAGGATCTTAGGCAGAGTGGCTCCCGCCCTTAACTCCACTTTTCTAGCTCTCATTCCTAAAGTTGATCTGCCTGTTTCCTTTGCTGATTATCGCCCCGTATCTCTCTATAATCTTTTCTATAAGCTGATCTCTAAAATTGCGACTCTGAGACTCAAACCCTTCTTAGATGCTTCCATTTCTCCTCAGCAATTCGGCTTTCTAAAGAACCGTCAGATCCTCGAGCCCATAGCCATAACTCAGGAAGTTTTACATACTGTAAAAACTCACAAGAGATGTGCTCTCATCCTGAAGTTGGACTTGTCAAAAGCTTTTGATCGGGTTAATTGGACCTTTGTCCGTCTTATTCTTATTCAGATCAGGGTTCCTCTTGTTGGGGTGAATTGGATTATGGGCTGTATCTCTTCAGCTAACTTTGTTGTCCACATCAATGGTTCTCCTTCTACCTTCTTTTCGGCCACTCGTGGAATCAGACAGGGCTGTCCTTTATCTCCTCTGTTGTTCATCCTGGTTATAGAAGGTCTCAGCCTATTGATCGAAGATGCAAAAAGGAACGGTAAGATAAAAGGTATCAATATTTCGTCTCGACTCTTCCTCACTCATTTACTTTTTGTAGATGATGTGATCTTGTTTGGTGTGGGTTCCTTTGAGGAATGGATGGCTTTCAAAGTCATCCTCGATACTTTTTGTGAGGCCTCTGGTATGTGTATAAATATAATTAAATCATGCTTTTTACATAATTATTTGGATGACGCTCTTCTTCGAATCATTTCTGGTCTCCTTCCTTACAATTTTGATTATCTTAACAAAGGTTTTGATTATCTTGGTCACTTCCTCAAGCCTTCAGTTTATCTGATAAAGGACTGTCACTGGATAGTTTCTAAATTTGAGAAGAGGATCTCCCATTGGACTAACTGGCTACTATCCATCGGTGGACGTCTAGTCCTCATTAGATCTGTTCTGTCGAGCATTCATGTTTTCTGGTTGTCTCTCGTTCCGATACCCACCACAATCTTAGACAAGCTCAGAAAACTGATATTTTCATTTCTATGGGGATCTTCTTCAAAAAATAAAAAATTCCATCTTGCTGACTGGCAACTGCTGGCTCGTCCGACTTCTCTTGGTGGCTGGGGGATTAAGCACTTACCCAGCTTCAGCCTTTCTCTGAGAATGAAAAGTTTTTGGCTTGCTCTAAACAGTGAAGGAATTTGGCATCATCTCATCTCTGTTAAATATTTGAAAAACAGGCCTATACATACTTTGTTAAGGGAAAAAAGATTCAATTATTGGAATGCCTCGATAATTTGGAGAGGTTTCATTGCTACCTTACCGTGGATTGGTAAAGGTATTATTTGGCATGTAGGTAATGGTTCAGCTATCCGACTAGGTGTAGATCCTATTGTGGGTTTGGGCTCCTCTTTTATTTTGCCGAGAGATTTGAGAGAGTATTTGGAAGATTATGGGATTTGCTCCCTAGCTCAAGCAAGGAATCTTACTTCCTCTGCTTCGGGCTACTGGTTCACGACTGAGGAGCTTGATCTTTCTGGTGATTGGAAAACTATTTGGGATAATTTTATCACGGGGATGGAATATGGCAGAATTCAACTTTCTGATCAGCATGATACCCTTCTCTAGTCTCATAATAATTATGTTGGCTCCTTAACAGCTGCAAAAGGATACGAATGCATTCTCTCTATCAATTGTTACGAGCTTCAAGATCCTGCTCTGGATTTCCTATGGACTCAGCGCATTCCTCTAAAAATAGCATGTTTTACATGGCTATTGGCTAGAGGATGTATTTTAACTTAGGATCAGCTTCAGAATAAAGGTTTCCAGGGGCCGAGTCGATGCGTTCTGTGTGAAAGGAATATAGAGGATGTTTATCATCTCTTTTTGGCTTGCCCCTTCAGTGTGTGTATTCTCTCTCATTACGTAGCTAAGTTTGGGTTCTCCTTTCCTTTCCACGATTCTGTCTCATCCTTTCTAGTTCAGTGGTTTAGCTCCTATGTGTGCTCAACCCCTTTTAGATATCTACCACTATTTATCTTCTGGAGTATCTGGCTTCTTCGTAATAATTGCCTTTTTGAAAATAGGAAACCTGTCTTCCCTGCTCTTATTTCCAGGATCGAAGGTTTCTTAAATTCTTACCTTGCTCCATTTAAAATTCATAAAATTCGGGATATTGGTCCAAAACCACGGATGGTCTTTCCTTGTGGATTTTTCGATGGGGCTGCTGCTGGGAAAATTGGTGGCTCAGGTTTCGTGATCTATCTAAATGATACTCATTACTTCAGTTTCTCCTTGGGTTGTGGTTGCAGCACGAACACTAGAGAGGAATTATTGGCTCTTTGGGCAGTTCTTAGAATTAGTTTAATGATGGGTCTTCCCATTCATTTGATTTTTGGTGACTCTATGGTTATTATATCTTGGCTCAACAGACTTTCTGCACTTGATGTTCCTGCTCTGATGCATTGGTGTGACAATATAAGAAATATGCTTCATTTGGGTCCTCAGGTGATTTTCAAACACATATTCTGTGAGCATAACTCGCTGGCAGATGGACTCTCGAAACAGGCCTTGAAATTGGATATGGGTTATGGAACTTTCTCTGAAAATCTAGATGGTATGGTCATCAATCATGGCCATTTTGTTCTTTTTTAGTGTTGTTGAGTCTCTTGTATTTCAGCCTTTGATTTTAGCATTGATTGATCATCTTTACCTGTTATGTTTGAGACCTCTCTGCCAGCAAGTCTTGCTTAGGAATGTTTGTTTGACGATCATCTTCGTTTCGTACTCAGTTTATTCTGACCTGATATTTCAGGGATGATGAGAAAAGTCTGCTATGATCAGATTTTTTTTCTTTTTTCTAGATGGTAGTTGACGGACTTGTTTTATTTTAGTTTCTATGTGTTGTACTAGTCTGCTACAGTACTCTCAGTCACAAAGATGGATTATGTAATTGATGTCTTTTGATTCTTATGAATAACAAAGACTGGTATTTTTTCCTCTGAAAAAAAAAGATATTAAGTATACGTTGTAAGTATAATATATTTATCAAAACTTTAAGTTTAAAATGATTGGGAATATTTATAAATGAAGATTTTATTTCAAAAAACTTAAGTCGAATTAAGAAAGGAGGTTTAAAAGGTAAAGGAAGCTAGGAAGGAAGAAAAACATTGATTAATTAGAAATAGAAAAGTTGTTATTCGTGACAAAAACCAAAACAATAATAATAAATAACAACTTGACCCACTTCAAATCCTCTCTTGGAACTGTCGAGACTTCCCATGGAGCAAAGACCCCAAGTTAAGTTAGATTCTGAGTAAGATCCTAAGTAAAATTGATATTATTCTTATTGTTGAAACTTGGGAGCATAAGGAATCTAAGGGTCCTAACATAGAAGATTTGTCCTTTGGTTGGTTTGGAACAAGTGATCATGATTTGTCCTTTGGTTGGTTTGGAACAAGTGATCATGTCGTAGAGGCATTGGAGGTATAACTTGTTACATTAGGGGAAGAAATTCACTTTATGCTAGAATCTATAAGAAAGACCCTCACAACCAGCATATTTTGATAGAGATTTCAAACATTAATGTCAAAAAAAATTAAATAGCGATATGTTATTTTGCCCCTATTAATTTCAACTTTTATAAGAAAAGCGATATAGACAAAAATTGTTCATATAATGCCTTAGAAAATGATATTTCGAGTCTAAGGAATGAAGGCAATATCCTCTTAATGTGTGATTTTAACGCTCGAGCTTCTAGTAACCAAGTTATTCTTATAAGCAATCATTCCAAGCTTGATCCTCTTTGGTTAGATGAAGACCTTGCTCTAGACAATCGATACAAAATAAGTTTTGCAGATCAGGGTGGAAATTTGTTCGGCTCCGAGCTAGTCAAGATCTATAGTGCTCAAGATATTATAATTTGTAATAGTTTAATGAAGTGGTCAAATTCTAGTCAAATGAATTGTAATCATGGGCTTGGAAGTAGTGTGGTAGATTATGTCATTTCTAAAATCTCTTTATATAACATAATGATAAATCTTGGCATATTGAACAACCATGAGTCTAACTCAGATCATATAGCTCTAATTATAACCCTCAATTTTGTCATGCATAGCAATCCCACAAAAGAAAATCCTCACAGTCAAAAGCATATGATCTTTGACAAAAATAAGGATGATCTTTTGATAAATGATTTTAAAAGGGACTTGTTTCCTCTATCAAGTACGAACAATATAAAATATGTTTATCATAATTTTACTATGGTCCTTAAATATTCCATTATCAATTTTTCCATCGAAGTCTCAAGTAAAAAGAATAATAGAAGAACCAACCCTGAGTATGATAAAGAATGTGATAATGCCAAAAGATCCATCAAAGAATTCATTGAAGAGTCTCTAAAGATAAATAGATACAAAACCCTAATTAAAAGAGAAAAAAACACATTGTATATATAAAAAGAAGGAAAATATTTTACACCTCTCTGAGGTAGCTCCTAAAAAATTATGGATGGAATTTCTAACTAGTAAAACTAGAGATAATAATAGGATTGCTTCGAAGGATTGGAATTCCTATCTTAAATTTTTTTACAAATCCCTAGATGTCACATATAACATTCAAACCCTCCTTACTACAGAAGAATTTTTCTTGTTAGAAGACATTGATTTTGGGGTTAAGTGCCTAGAAAATGGAAAAGCTAAGGACATGGAAGTATACCAAGTAGAAATCTTAAAAATTGGAGGTTTTTTCCTCATTCCTCACATCCACAAACTCTTCAGTATAGTGGTCAAGCAAGGTTTCCCTAATCCATGGACTTAGAGCCTCATTATTCTTATCTTTAAAACCGATGATAAAAATAAACCCTCCAATTATTAGACCATTATGATCAACCCTCTATTGGCCAAGCTTTACAATATTGTCTTAGAAAATAAAATCAACTTATGGCTAGAAAGAGAAGGTAAGCAGGATTTATAATACATCACTCTATCATGGACATTCTCATTATGCTTGGGATCATTGCGAAGGAATATCATAATAGTAAATCCAATCTCTTATGTTGCTTTGTTATTTTAGGAGAACTTTTGATACAGTGCCTAGAAATAACTTGTGGAATAGATTAGAAGATACATAAGGTTCCTTTTGAGTTGAGAGCTGTTGTGATTAGGTTATATGAGACTACCATTGCCAAATTTAAGAGCAATGGAGGGTAGACGAAAGATATTAATTGTAATATTTGAGTTAAGCAAGGTTTCCCTCTATCCCTTATCCTTTTCGACCTATAATTGAAAAGCTAAAAGGTTTTTTAGAAGAAGCAGGTTATGCTGGCATGACATTAGTTGGAATATTGATAAGCAATTAAGAGTTCTAAATTTTTGTGGCTTTTTCTGTTGTTGTGGGCTGTTTGGTAGGTCTTTCGAGGTCCTCAGCAGGTGCATGACTCCAAGGAGTTAGTGTCATCCTTTTTTGTTGTTCTTTATCTATGTGGTAAGCCTTTTTATAGCATTATGGTTTTATCTTTGCTCTTTTCCCCCACCCCCTTTGCTTGGCATTATTTTTGGCTTCTGTTTCTGGTCAGCCTCTGTTGGTGATCTTTGTCTGAGTTCAGAAGCTTGTTGGTGTTGGTTTCCTTATTCTTTTGTTGGTTAATTTCACCTTGCCAAAATAGTTGCCTTGTATTTTATGCAAGCCTTCCTTCCAAGTAGGGTTTATACTGACTTTAGGGCATTCTAGAGTCTATTTGGTGGTTGTATAGCAGAGTTCCTTTTGCTTTGTTCTTATCATCTGCATACTTTTGTTTGTAGGTAGTTTTTTTTTGCATTTATAAAAGAAAAATAAAAAGAACATATAGTTGTCTAATATGCATGTAGATTAGGGTTTTGTCTTTGATGCACTGCATATCATTCTTTTTGAAATAAATAAAAAGAATTTGTTCTTTTGTGGCTTTCAAGTTTCTATTTGAAAAAGGAAGAGAATAGTTTTTGCTTTTTGCATTTCATCTCTCTTTGCTTAGTCATTTTGTTTTAACTTTGAGTCAAAACGCCACATAAGTTTCATGCCATTTACCCTCTGACTAAAAACAACCTTTTAAAATAAACGATATAATTTAAAAAATTATTAGTAAGTTTTATTTTATAGGGTCATACACCAACTAACTTAGGCTAGACTTGTGGAATGGGGATTTTTGACTCTCCACAAGTATTAAATTTCAGACGTAGTTGGCCAATCACTAGGTAAATCCTCTTCTATGTTGATTGTATCTGGAAAGCTCCTCTCAAACGGGAATTAAGCATGAGGTTGCATGGAGGCTTGGACCGAGGAGATAGCCCTCTAATTCCTTGTCAAAGCGTAGACCAAGGTTTTTGGGCATCTGGGGATTTCGTCTTATACAGGGTTTCAGGCTTTGCTACCCTGCCCATGTGTACGAACCAGGCTTGTGACTGTCCCCCTAGACTATAAATATAGTTAAGGTAGCTTTTAGTCTCTTTGACATCTAGGGTTCATACACAGGTACACCGGAAGGATATTTCTGGTTGACCTTGGACGGGCTTAGAAGGTAACCCCAATAGAAGGTGTGGGAGGGCAGTGGGTGATTCCTTCACTTACGCCTAAGAACATCTACAGGGATGCCAAGTAATTGTCTATTATCTTTCTTCTGGAAAGCAGAGCTTATACCTATTTGTCTGTTTGGATTTAGGAATTTTTTAGTGAGTGTTGTGTGGTTTGTATGTACTTAGCTTTCCTTCAGGTGTGTGCTTTGTACTTTTGGTTTCCTGTCAACCTCAAACTTTGTCTTATTGTTTTAAAATATGGCTAAACCCCATTTAAACACCAACCAAGAGATCCCCATGCTGGAAACTCCTTGTACTATTACTCTTATGGGGAATGTTGGTGTTCCTTTGATGGCCACCTTGAATCTGCTTGGATTCACCCTAGGGCTACCGGTGTGGTTGTTTTCCACTCCAGTTGTCATAAATGCACCCTATGCTTCTCAAGTATGCTCCTTATATCAAGGGCATCAAAACACTGCTTCCCCTTCACCTATAGTTGATTATCCTACTCCTTCTACCTCATGCGGTGAAAGTACTAATACTAGTAATCGATAGTCTAAAAGGAGTAAAAGAAGGAGGAATAGGAAGAAGGCACATAAGAAAGGGGGCACCCATTCAACCTCTGCAAGTCAAGTTGATCGTCACCACCCAGCCTCTATAGTTCATGCTAGGGATACCTATCCAACCTTTGCAAGTCATGTTGGATCTAAGCACTCAACCTCTCCAAGTCAAGTTGATCTTCACCATCCAACCTCTGTTCATCATGTTGGTGGGATCCTTCCAACCTTTCCAGGTCATGTTGGATCCAGTCACTCATCCTCTTTAGTTCATGCTAAGGGCACCCTTTCAACATCTGATGTTCAAGTTGAACCTCCCCATCTAACCTCTGCAAGTCATGTTGGATCCATCCACCCAGCCTCTGAAGTTCATGTTGGGGGCACACACTCAATTATTGCAAAGCATGTTGATCCTAACCATTCAGCCTCTGTTGTTCATGCTGGTGGTGCTCATCCAACCTCTCCAAGTCATGTTGGACCCAGTCTCTCAACCTCTACAAGTCATGCTGGGAGCAGTCTCTCAGCCTCTGTGGTTCATGCTGAAGAAAATTCGTCAGCCACTGCGAGTCATGTTGAAACTGTTGAAAAGACCAACCATTCAAAACACAAGCCCAAGTTTCCTTTTAATCTTTGTGAGGGAGACCACCTTACTTATAAATGCCCTTCTATCGTGGAGATGCAAAGAGTTTGGTTTCATGGTCATCCCATTTTTGAACATCCTGAATTTGGTGGTCATGCTGGGGGAAAACTCTCAACCTCTGTAGATCATGTTGAGAGAAAACAATCATCCACTGCTAGTCATGTTGACACCGTTGAGAAAAATGGTCGTTTGAAGTGCAAACTTAAGTTCCCTTGTAAGTTATGTGAGGGAGATTATCTTACTCACCAGTTCCCTGCTATCGCAGAGGTGCAAAGAGTGTGGTCCAAGACTCAAGAATTTCCTTCTCTTGAACAACCTATAATTGTTAGGATATTTAGACACTTAGGAGTTAGTTAAGATCAACTTGTGTAATATATCCATTAGGTAAAAGTGTGTTTCTTTAGTATGCATTAGTATGCATTTGTAAATATTCTAATCCGACGGTCACGATATGTTTTAGACATAGAGTGATCCGACGGTTCAACTTCTCCTAGATCATACCTACCATTGATCCGTGGCTTAACACCCGATTGGTTTATGATCTCTATTTAAAGAGCATAGAGGGTCCTTGGCTAATTGATCGATTATGAGAAGCTCATATGTAACTTTATTTCTTTTGCATAATAAATTGCTCCAAGTAGTTATTTCGCTGGGGTCGTGGACTGTTTCCCTCTCAAGGGTTTTAACCATGTGACAAACATCGATGTGTTGATTTGTGATCTATTTGTCTGAAGCAGTTGCTAAAGGTGTTTGGTATTTTGGGAGCACCCTGTGTACCCGAACATGGTATTAGAGCAGAGGTCTCAGGTTCAATTCCCCCGAGCTACACCAGAGGCGGGGTGTTGAAGTATTGGGTACCTCCACATGGTATAACTGCCGCACCTCTGGGAATATAAAACAACTGGACTAACCGCCACTCCTGGTGATAGGGATTTGTGCTAGGTTTCAAGTGTTCATCAACATTTGTGGGTTTTGGTGTAATGGAAAACCTTACATGGTATCAGAGCTTTTATGAAGAGCCGCTTTCGATTTTGATCAAGATCTGGAACCGGTGTTGCCGAAACTTTGAAAGGGTTTCTGGTTCTGGATTTTCTGTGCATTTTTAGCCTATGGGAGCTGTTCCATTGCATCTGAAGTGTCGTTTCCATTCGAAATCATTCTTCGTTTCATCGAAAACCATTTCCATTTGCTCCAGAAACACCCATTTCGGCAAATCTGAAGGTATAATGTTACAGTGACGGATTTGTTTTTTTTTTAATCTCTCATATTTTATCAATTTGTTATTAGATCTTTTATGTTTTAGTCTCAGATTTTTGCCTTCCCTAATTGTGTATGCTCTTTGCCGTGCACCTTGCGCGATCGCAGCGAATCAGAAACAGTAAGGAAAAGTTTTTTTTCTTGTCTTCTCAGCTACATATGCTCTTTGCCATGCACCTTGTGCGATCACAGCAAATCAGAAACAACGAGAAAACTTGAAAATATAGACTTTTCGGGTAAGCTAACCAAGATCTAACCCCATTATGTGGAAGAAAAAAAAAATTGTTTTTGTTTTTCATTTTTTTGTGATTTGCAGGAAAAGAAAGCAAGCACGGAGAACGCGAGAGAAGAGTAAAAAATAAAATAAAATAACCCTTCCTCTTTCCATTATTTTACGTACCTTTTAAACTTAGCTCACTTGGTCCAAAGTTGCTTTATTACTTAATAGGTCTTGAGTTCAAGTCTTATTAAGCTACTTTTTAGTGCACGCAATTTCTATTTTGAAGTTATTTTATTGTAAAAGTGCATCTCACATAAATAAAATAAAATAAAAGTGAGTCACTTAAGTCTTTTAATTTATTGACACACTATTTAAAAGTCACATTATTGTAAAAGTGAACATCACTTATTCTACAAAAGTGAAAGCAACTTTATTGTAAAAGTGATTGTCAAAGGTTGATCTTGGGAATAGGGAGCTTTTTTTTTAGTTGGTCAAGTTAATATCTGCCACGTCACTATTAGGGACATCTTCAACATTTTCTTTGATCAAGCATAACTTTATCATCCAGAATCAGTTTTAAGTGCCGTTTTTTTTAAAACCGCATATTTTTTCAAGCTCTTTGTATCTAGACAGTTAGTTTCTATTCTTTCAGTGATTATTTTATAGTATGGCCATCCCCTGTGATATTATACTTACAAGTTCTAACTATTTCTCATGGAAATCTCATATGGAGGATGTTCTGCGAAGTAGGGGACTTTTCAGAATAACCTCAGGGAAAAAAATAGAACCCACTGATGATGATAAGAAAATTAAATGGGAAAATAGATGTGATGAAGCTCGTGGATTGATTGGGATGTCAATCTCTACTGATTTGCGATTCCACATATCTGGAATTAATGAACCTAATCTCACTTGGGAAAAGTTGGAATCTGTGTTTGGTAAACACAATGAAATTCAGGGTCATCAACTTGAGAATGAGTTGCTTTCCTTGAATCCAAATTATTTTTCATGCATTCAAGACTATTTATCTAAGTATAAAACTCTTAGACTATTATGTGCAGAATGCAAGATTAAGAAAGAAGACAAACAATGTATTTATCATATTCTTTCAAAACTTGGACCTACATATTTTGTTTTTGTATCTACATTCTACTCCATGAAAGAATACTTTACTGCAGCTAGCTATCAAGAGCCTAGCCTTGAATCCTTTTGTAATTCCTTAATTAGAGAGCAAGATAAGCTCATTCATCTTGGAATAATTAACAATGCAGATACATCTGAGAAAGCCTTATTGTCCCAACAGAAAGAAAAGTCCAAGCCTCCCAAGAAACAGAATTTTCGCAATAATAAGCCAAACAACAAGGGTCCCAAACCCTCTCAGTCAGCTTCTTCTTTAAAAAATGACAAAGGATCCAAGCAAAAAGGAAAGAAGACTGAGCGTCATTGCAATTTTTGTGGGAAAGATAATCATGATGAATCTAAGTGTTTTAAGAAGATGGCAACCTTGGAAGCAGCAATGAAGAAGCACCACATCAGCCTAGATTCATCTTCAGAATTTACCTCTCATGGACATGCACTTTGTGCTTCTGGTTACTCTTATACTGCATCTTCTTCTTCTACTTCAATTGAATGGCTCATTGATTCTGGAGCATCTTATCATGTGGCTAAGGATAAAGCCATCTTTTCTACTATGCATGAATGTAACACCAAACAAATATTTGTTAGTGATGATAGATCTCTAAGTGTTGTAGGATCTGGAACAGTTCCAGTACAAAATGGTCATGTCAGTGATGTACTATGTGTTCCAAAAATTTCCTGCAATTTGTTATCAGTCTATCAAATTACACATTCTGGTGAAGGTAAAACTGTGACGTTTACACCTCACCAAGTTGTAATCAAGGATTTTAAAAATCCTCAAAATATCCTTGCTACTGGAACTGTTGATGATATTACCAGGTTGTACAAATTTAACAACTTTGGGTCATCACCTTTTCCTTCAGTTTTTGTTGCCCATACTGATAACTTGAGCAAACTTTGGCATGAGCGATTTGGTCACTTAAATTATCGCTCATTGCAACAACTATGTAAAGACAATATGGTGACTGGTCTTCCACTGGTATCTTGCAAGGATGGTGTTTGTTCCAGTTGTGTACTTAGAAAACATCATCGGGACAGTTTTGACAAACATGCCACTTGGCACGCCTCGGTTCCCTTGCAGCTTGTGCGTAGTGACTTGTGTGGCCCTCTTCCATTTGCTTCCTTTTTTGGTTTCAAATATTTCTTAACCTTCATTGATGACTACTCCAGACGCACTTGGGTTTACTTCTTAAAACTTAAGAGCGAAGTATTTAACATGTTCTTGGCCTACAAGGCCCTTGTTGAAAAACAATCTAGTCATCAAATTATTAAGTTAAGATATGACAATGGAGGAGAATATGTTAACAACAAGTTCACTATTTTTTGCACTGAACAAGGAATCCAAAAATAGCACACTGTTCCATATACACCACAACAAAATGGTGTAGCTGAACGGAAGAACCGCACTTTAAAAGAAATGGCTAATTGTATGATCCAATCTAAAAGACTAAGTCTTCAATATTGGGCTGAGGCCATAAATTGTGCAAATTACATAGTTAATCGCACACCCACTAAAGTTTTACAGGTTATAACACCTGAAGAAGCATGGAGTAAAATTAAACCAGATGTAAGTCACTTTCGTGTGTTTGGTTGTGAAGCATGGGCTCACATTCCGAATGAAAAATGGAAAGCATTGCAGCCTAAAAGTGAAAAGTGCATATTTGTTGGATATTATGAAGATGTAAAAGGTTATAGACTTCTTCAGCCACATTCTCATGATATAATCATTAGAAGAGATGTTAAATTTAATGAAAATCTCTTGGCCTGCGAGCCCAACTTGGCGAGTGTGCCATCTTTGGCCTGCAAGCCTAATTCAGCGATTGTGCCTTCTTCTTCTTCTTCTTCTAGCTTCCTTGATAGGTTTCCAACTCCAGTTTCTGATGATGACAGTGAGGATGAAAAACCACCTCCATCTGCTCATGTTCCTCCAGTTGCACCAGCACCAATACTTCCTCGATGGGTCCGTTCAACATGTGAAGTAGCTGGCGATCTTGCCGGTGATCCTAGAGATCAACGTCAAACACATTCTCAGTTTCAGTGAGCCTCTTCTATTTTGGCTCAAGTTTCTGAGAATCATGATCCAGAAACTTTTGTAGAAGCTTCAGGAAATCTAGATTAGGATGCAGCTATGGATGAAGAATATCATTCCTTAATGGCGAACGATACTTGGGATCTTGTTCCTCTTCCAAAAGGAAGAAAACTTGTTAGATGTAAATGGGTCTACAGAACTAAGTATGCATCAGATGGAAGTGTTGAAAGACTTAAGGCAAGGTTAGTTGCCAAATTTTTTTCCCAAGTTGAAGGGATTGACTACAATGAAACCTTTGCCCCTGTAGCAAAAATGAACTCCATCTGTCTTATTCTTTCCCTTGCAGCCTTACATAACTGGGAAGTCCATCAAATGGATGTCAAGTCTTCCTTCTTACATGGTGATTTACATGAGGAAAATTACATGGAAAAACCTCCTGGATATGTTCATAATAACTCTAGCCTTGTTTGTCTCCTTAAGAAATCCTTATATGGCCTTAAGCAAGCTCCTAGAGCTTGGTATGCCAAAATGGATAGCTTTCTCCTTGAAACTGGTTTTTCTAGATGCCATTGTGACCCCAATGTCTATACCAAGAAAGTAGGAAACCATCTCATCATACTTGTTCTTTATGTTGATGAGATTATCCTTACTGGTAGTGACCCTAAACTTATAACCCATGTGAAATCCAGTCTTAAGAAAAATTTTGAAATGTTAGACTTAGGACATTTGCATTATTTTCTTAGTCTCCAAGTCTTGCAAACCAAAGAAGGGATCTTTATTTCCCAGTCTAAGTATGCTTGTGACCTTCTTTGTCGCTTCCACGTGGAATATTGTAAACCAGCCCCTTCTCCCTTCAAGTCTAGAGTCAAACTTTCTGCCACTTGTACTTCCCCTAAAGTAGATGCCACCTTGTATCGTTAGCTTGTTGGTAGTCTTTTTATACTTAAATCATTCCCGTCTTGACCTTTCCTTTGTTGTTGTTCGTGTTTCCCGTTATATGCAAAATCCTCATGAAAGTCACTGGAAAGCAGCAAAAATAATACTTCCATATATTCGAGGTACAATTCAGTTTTGGATTCATTATAGTACAGGGGGGAAACCTTTGTTGGCTGGTTTCACTGATTCAGATTGGGTCGACGATCCTGATGATCGAAAGTCTACTGTAGGTTATGTTTTCAGTCTAGGATCTGGACCTGTCACTTGGACTTGTAAGAAACAACAAGCTCTTGCTCTTTCTTCAACAGAAGTAGAATATCGAGCCGCAGTTAATGCAAGTCAGGAAGCTTTATGGCTTCGACAGATCCTTTCAAAGTTTGGATTCGAGTAGCAGCAGCATACTCCACTTTCATGTGACAATCAAAGTGCCATCAAGCTTGCCACAGATCTAGTTCTACATCAGCGTAGCAAACACATTGAGCTACACATGCACTTCATCAGAAATCTTGTTTATGATCGTGTTATTGAAGTGCTCTATTGCCCTACAGATGATCAAGTTGCAGACATCTTCACCAAGTCTCTTACAGAAGCGAATTTTTCTAAACTTCGGTCTATGTTAAAAGTTCAAGAATGTGTCCTTAAGGGGGGATAGGCTCTAATGCCTCCTTCCTTCTCCTAATAGTGTCACTTTTGTAAATCCTTCAATCCTATCCCAAGTTGTTCTTAAGGGGGGATGTTAGGATATTTAGACACTTAGGAGTTAGTTAAGATCTACTTGTGTAATATATCCATTAGGTAAAAGTGTGTTCCTTTAGTATGCATTAGTATGCATTTATAAATATTCTAATATGACGGTCACGATATGTTCTAGACATAGAGTGATCCGATGGTTCAACTTCTCTTAGATCATACCTACCATTGATCCATGGCTTAACACCCAATTAGTCTATGATCTCTATTTAAAGAGCATAGAGGGTCCTTGGCTAGTTGATCGATTATGAGAAGCTCATATGTAACTTTCTTTTTTTTGCATAATAAATTGCTCCAAGTAGCTATTTGGCTGGGGCCGTGGACTGTTTCCCTCTCGAGGGTTTTAACCACATGACAAACATCAGTGTGTTGATTTATGATCTATTTGTTTGAAGCAGTTGTTGAAGGTGTTCGGTCTTTTGGGAGTACCCTATGTACCCAAACAATAATTTCTCAACAACCTACTCAACCTTTGGTTGATCAAGTGGTCGAACCAATCTCATCTTTGGTCGATCCCACTCTTCTTTCAGAGAGTGATCCTGATGTGATTGAACCAACCTCAATTTTAGTCAATCCCACTCTCCCTTCGAAGAGTGACTTTCACGAAGTGGTTGAATCAGTTCCATTATCAATCAATCCCACTCTTCCTTTGGACAGTGAAGTGTCTACTAGTCACATTTTCTTCACTGCCAGTTCAGAAATTACTGAACAAGGAGACACTGAACTCGCTTCGGATCAACCCCCACCAAGCTCTCGGATTGCTTCCTTTGATTGGGATAACCTAGTTGAGCCGCGCCTTCCTTATAATGCACCTTTCCAGATAAAGGTCAAAGTTGAATCATACACGATTACTCATTGTATTGTTGATGAAGGAGCCTCAGTTAGTATCTTGTCTGCTCGTGCTTGGCGAGGAATGGGATCTCCCAGCCTTGTGTCGACATCTAGTCAGTTACTGGAGTTTGATAGAAGAACTTGTATAGCATTGGGAATTCTTGCTGAAATACCTGTTACTTTGGGTGGGAAGATCGTCTTAGTTGACTTCGTGGTGATAGAAGACATCTTGGACTTCAATATGCTCCTTGGACGTGATTATGTCTATGCCATGCAAGCTGTGGTGTCAACATTCTTTCATGTGATGTACTTTAATCATGGCAAATAAATTGTCAATATTGATCAGTTGGATTTTCTTGATCCATCTCCTGACCCAACTAGAGACCAGATCTTTCCTTTATCAATTCCCAGTGTTTCTATAGACAGTCCCCCGCCACAGGTGAGCTATGTGGCCTCATGTCCTTTGCGTTCAATTTCTACTCAAAAGCAGCCTTTGTTTTCATGCTTACCTTCTCGGGACTTGGTCCTAGTATTTGACTAGGTGAGTCATCCTATACAAACTATGGAGCATGCTCTCCACTCTGTTGATCCATTTGAAAGTTTAGACATGTGTCCTATCTCGGATGATCTCCTTCCTTCAGATGGAGTCTTCCTAGAGTCTTTGATACAGTATGATCTTCTATTGGATGTTGGTTCAGTTGTGCCTAAGTCTAACCCTAATTTTCCTAGTAATCATGACCTTTCTTCTTATGTTGGTTTTGTTGAGTCTTTTGACTCTTCCTTTGAACAGCAAGTCAGTGATCCTGATGAATTTGATTTTTCTTATAGATTTTTCAACTCCTGTGATACTGAGTTTGTTCCTATAGACTCTGTCTCCTCTGTTGATATTTTATTTCCTTCTAAGGTTGATCTTACTAATTATAAACCCTCAAGCCTTTGTGCTATAGAATCTTCTTCAGTCGATTCTGCCTTGACTTTTCCTTTTGGAGAAGATAGTAAAGTCGCATGTGTTTCTTCCAAAATGACCTGCATTGGATCTTTTCTTCTGAATGTGATCCTGATGTTGTTGTTTATTAGAGAGAGGATTTTTAGTTGGATTCACAACTGTTTACTGTCCTTGTCTTGTTGTTCAAGTTGTAATTGCATTTGCATGTTCCCTGCTTGCGCTTATGAACCTGATACCGATTTCCACGCTTTTAGCTCGTTGTATAAGCCCTCATCTTTGTTCTCATCATTGCTTAGCCTTGTATCATTTTGGCGTTGCAACTTGACACCTTTTACCTTGAGGAGACATTCCCCAAGTGTCTTTACCTTGCTCATGTTCGTTGCATTATGCATAGGTTTGTTCCTTGAGCTTGGGACTAGTTTTGCCTGCCTATGACACTCGTCTCCTCGCATTTAGAGCATTCTTTTTGCTCTCTTTCGAGCTCGTTAAAAACAGTAAGGAGGCCGCGAAATGAGTTTTTCAGACTCGTTAAAACTTCACGGGAAAGATATTGAGTTTCTTTAGGCCCAAGTCTAACTCCTCAAAATAGAATTGACTACCGAGTAAACTTGTCCATTTAGGCTCATTAAGAATATGTGAATGGGCATCCACATTTGTGGTAGGTTATCACTTTCTCGGACCATGTGGAATAATACGAGAAAGGAACACTCTCTTTTGTTCAGAATTGAGAAGAGTATTCTCAAGCATAGGTTTATCACTTTTCTAGACCTGAGGAACTAAACTTATGGAAAAGGAACCCCTGGTATGAGCTTAGTTTTCTCTTTTCATGCTCTGGACCTAAACATGAAAAACATTTCGAGTGTAATTTATGTCTTTGTCATGCTCATTAAACCCTAAAGAAAAAAGCATCGAGTTTACTTTTGTAATCCCCATTTATCGTAATCAAATGGATCTTTCCGAGTGATCTTGCCTTCCTTCACACTCGTAAAACTCAGGCTATATGTTGTTTTTGAAGCAGCGTTGGGTAGGTGGTAATTTAACCTTTTTCGAACCTTCCCGACTAAATACGAAAAAGGTGCGCCTTACTTCTTCGGAAGCTAAGAGAGTTCTTCTGTGGTTTGTTTTATACTTTTTCAGACTCAGGGGACTAAATTGGACAAAAAAGCACCCCCCTGGAGTCTTCTTTGGAATTTTCAGACTCTCTAAACTATGAAAACACCGTCAAGCATGTACTAGTTCAGGCTCGTAAAATCCACAAATTAGTGCTTTATCAAGCATTCTTTTGTCTCTATTTCAAGCTTGCCAAAAATGAAGATGGTCACGAGTTTGCTTTCTTGGACTCGTTAAACCTTTACAAGAAAGAGGGGAAGGGAAGTTCATTCACATGTTTTTTACATCATGGAAGCAAGTCTTGTTTATTTGAACAAAGCACCAGTTTTGAGTCTATCAACAGTTGGGTCCTAGTATTTTGGCCTTGTCCCGATTCAAAGTTTCTTACTCCTCCGGTTGGTTTCTTTTCCAATTATATGGGGAATATATCAATGTCTCCTACATTGTATATTTGTGCCATTGGTCCATTTTGTGTCAAAAGCTACCTAAGTCACTTTTGTGTCATGCTCACTGTTCAAGGATTAAACTTTGTCAGCCATTCTGCAGTTGCCTTGACATTTTGTGTTGGCCATTCCTTGGTATCAGTTCATTACATCATGTCTTCGACGGTCCTTGTTGTGAAATTATGTACCAATTCCATATCCAATTAGTCTTTGACTTACCTCATGTTGGATGATGAAGGATGCCTTAATGCCTTCCTTCCAATGGATCTCTTCCTATCGACTGCAACACATCTTGCTCTGGGAATGAGATTTAGAGTTTTATTATAGTACCTTGGGGATTGTAGTCATCAGTGGCAATTTCCCTCGCTATTGGGTAGTGGGAATACCTTAATGCTTCCTACTCGATGGATTCTTCAAGTGTTTGACTTCAAGTCCTTGTTTTCACACTTGTTAGAATGTACTAGGTTCCTTGGGGACCCTTTTCATTAATGGTGGTTTCCCTCATGTTTGTTAATGGTTCTCATTATTGACCGATAATCAAACGGTTTCCTCTATGTTCGACTTCAACTCCTTTATTCGCATGGTTAGGATTCGTACCTTTTGGGCGTTTTGGATTGAAGACCTTGGGCTGACAGTAACATCATCATTTTTGCTATTTCCCAAGCTGCAAAAACACCTTGTTACATTTTATATGACATTTTGCTAAGACATAGATCCACCTTGTATTCTTGTGGCTATGATCGATTGTTGAGCATAGATCCACCTTGTTCATTTGTGTCCATGACTCCTTTAGATTTGATATGGCGCCTTTTTGCATATTGAGCGACCATGATAGTTTCATCAGTTATACATATGTTGGATCCACCTATATCTTTATGGCGGTGATTTGTATATGGACTTGTATGTCCCAGAGATCAGTTTTTGTCTGACATTTATCTCTCTTTCAAGTACCTTTGTTCGAGCCTTTTGATCTTGGATTCTCTGCTCTCTCCATACTCAGCTATTTCCTTTATAATGTATTTTGGTTATCATCTTCCCCTCTAACCTCATACATTAGGGGGAATCTGTTATAGCTCAAAAAGACACATCTCTACCTGTGACCACTTTCCCATGATTCAGTCGCATGTCGACACTTCATGAAAGTCATTAAAAGTCACTGAAAAAACACCTAACTTGGATGACCCATATATAGAGTTTTGTAACTCCGTTTTACCTCATCTCTACACTGTTGGAAAGGTATCTGTGTTAGTTAAAACTTTCCAGAAGACACCAAAGTTGAAAAATGCGTATAAGTACCATAAAAATGAGTTTTTTTTATGTGTATGCATGTTTCCTTAAGGAAACCCGCGTATGTACGTGACTTGCTATATATAATACTCGCGTACACCTTAAATACGTGACTTTCTGCATTGAAACCCGCATACGCGACTGTTTTCTTTGCAACCCGCGTACACCTCCTGAAAATGTCAAAAAAATACATATTTTGAAATTCAGGTAATTTGGGTAGTTATGCAACTGACTCCTTCAGTTGTAACTACTTTGTCTTTGACCCTGACTCTTCATAAAGCATATAAATAGAGGTAGGGAGGTCCATGAGAGGGGACTTGAATATTTGCATTGTTATGCTAGAGGAATTGGAGCTCTCTTTGCCCACACCTTTTCCCTAGAAGCTATCTCCTTGTGTTGAAGAGCTTGGAGGCTGAGTTCCTTGGAGAAGAGAAGCAGCAGAACCAGATCAAGGTTTCATGAGCTGCTGAACTTGGAGAGAAGGTATATTTGTACTTGTTTTCAAGATTAATAAAGATGTGATGTCCTTCTTCTTCCCAAATCATTGTTCAATGTGTGATTGAATCTTTGTTTATGATCATATGATGATGTTAATCAAATTATTATTTCATGTTTCTTTGATTATCATTAATTTATATGTGGTCATATTGGTTTGAGGAAGGTATAATTCGTTTTACAGGTCTCTTGGAGCAAGAGGAGCAAGACGAGGATTGAAGGGCTTCTTGGATCAACCTTCATTTGGCTTAAGGTATGAACCATTCTAATCTCTGATTTCGCTTATATTTACTTGCAGAACCATTTGCATCTCTCTTTCATCCCCAGTACGTTGATGGCCTCTTAAACCCTAGCCATAGGAAACTTTCCTTTACAACACCATCTAATTGCCTTCCCAAAATTCAATCCCTATCACCAAATTTGAATTTTTGGGTTCAACACATTATGGTAATGTTTAATTTAGCAAAGCTTTAGGATCTTCAGGCTGGATTGAACCTCATCGTGAAGGAACATTGGAGGAAGAAGAAATTCAGTGTACAATGATCAAACAATAATGGTGAAATTAAATGGACAAGAGACAAAAAATTAATAGCATAACATTAATCTATATGTAATACAACTATGATACAATAAAGGAAATTTGAATCCTCTAGGAGTGATTCAAATTCCATAACTTGGACTGACTCCAGAGATCACTAATTGTGGAAAAACATGACTGGAGGCTCACTAGTGTAACTCCAGACAACTGAATCAGTTCACAATCAGTCAACTGACCAAGGTAGGTAACTAAAGGAACCTAACCCCATTAAACATGCAAATGTGGTGCTAGGTGAACTTAATATGAAATAATTAATTCCCATTAGAGCATAACTCAACACAGGTGTTAGCACCATATTCGAAAATTTTCGATTATAGGCGGTGTTTGGGGAAAAGACTTTATCGAAAAGTATTAGGAAGGCATCCTCAGAGTTTGCAAGGGTACTGAAGGCATCTGTGGAGTGGAATTCTATCTCTGGAACAAGCAGTAGCAGGAATGAAGTAAAGGACAGTGTGAATCAATGGCCCCAATTCGAAATGATAAAGATTGACAGTAGAAAGGCATTTTGCGGATCAAAGATGCAAGGGAAAACGCGGTCATTGGATGTGTGGAGTGCGTTAAATGGGAACCATAATGGAAGGTTGAGATTAATCTAAGGACAGATCAATGGCACCGAAGCATTTTGTGCAGCAGACATGATCAGCCAAAATCACTTTTCCAAATCATGAAATGTGCCAAAGGGACAAAGGATCGGAAGGTTGAGGAAAAGGCATCGATAGATCTACGATCGCGGTTCATTTCGCGATTTGAACTAGCGCGGACAGGGTCAGGATATCAATTTGTGAAAAGTGGTAAGGTCCTCTTCGATCGACGGTCACGAGGAGAGGTCAATCTTGATCAACGGGTAAGAAACATACTGTGATCTAGAGTTTCTAACTAGATCAAGGAAGGAGGAATCAGTGGAATGTTAAAGTTTTCAGATGTGAACATCCTCGATGAAGGTAATTTGGAGATCGACAGCAGAGGTCGATTTTACCAAATTAAGCTACACATACTAGTAGTGAGGAAAACTCTGACACAAAGGACCTCGCATATCCAAGGCTCAGATCGCAAGGAGAAATATCTATGGTGTAGGCTACATAGAAAAGGCACGGAGATTACGCGGTATAGAAAACTATAAACGGTTCTACGTGGAGTTGGAAAGGTTTGTCTTTTGCAGAGCCTCGATATTGACGAACGCCCCAACTACGTATAGAGTGCCAGTGCGGACGGACCAGAAGACTGTGCTAAGGAAACAAGGTAGGCCCCTGATACTCCCTCAGTGCTATTGAAAATGGAAAAATTAGGCGAAATAGAAGTGGTAGATGTAAGGGATAATGTAGAATCGGGGATCACATGTCGAAGGGAAGAAGAAAGTATCATGGATGAGAACACCGATATTTTTGATACCATTCTGGTGGGAGAAACCATTGAAGCTGCTAAGGGTAAATTGGAATTCCTTAAGGACCCGGGTAGCGATACCTCTGGTGTTTTTAAATCCTTTTTCCATTTTTTCTCTGTTAACCAGAACCCCCATTGCCACGAGTTTGTTGAGTGGTGTGCATGCAATTTTTCTTCCACTGAAGGGGTCATTATGAATAGATCCAACCCTAAAATCCTTTGCTCATTTTAGGCTCAAGTTGTCCGTAAAACACTCCATGTCCTAGACGGGTTTGTCCACCTATCCCAAAGATACCGAGAAGAGAGTATCGTACATTTCTTCAGAGAGTCTACTATCGAAAATAGAGAAGCTTTCTTGAGGTCTTGTTCAAAACCTAATGGTGAAGTCATCATTCTGTCTTACCCCATTGACCTTAGTCAATTTAAGGAAGAAACTCAGTGGTGCATAGCCCTAGTCTGTTAGTTTCTAGGTCTAGATACTAATGGTTATATCACAGAGTCATTATTGAGTCTACTGTTTGTTTTGAGTACCTGTCCTACCAAACCTGAACTTCCAGGGCAATCCTTTCAGTCTTGTTGTCTTAAATTTGATGAATTTCTAGACGAGAACATTTGTTCTCAGTTAGCTAATTTTCGCTGCACCAAAGTAATCAGATTCCAGTCCTTTTTGTTGAGAATGTTTTGTATCTTATAACGAAGAAGATTTGCAAGTGCCTGAGCTAGAGATCACTGGTGACATGACCAAAGACTACTGTAAATTCATGAAATTTTTGATGGCCGAAATATACAACCTTTTCTTTCAAGAAAGGTTACCGAAGGTGTTTCCTGAGATGAGGCAAATACTGTAGCTGTCTCATAGAAAAATTATAGGAGAATGGTTCCTAGAAGAATTTAGATCAATCATAAGGCTATATGATTTTGTGCATCATCCTTACATCCTGCCAGCCTTTCTAACTACCAAGGTGTTCTCCTTGGAATTAATCAGGAAAATACTCATTGTTGAAGAAGAACACTTTTTAAATTCTAGGAAAGGCTCAAATATTACTTTCCCCTAGGAGGTGGGACCATACACGGTCAAGAGCAGGGCTACTTTTCCACTGGTTGGTAACTCACTCAAAGGCATGGGATTATCTCTGGAACAAGCTATAAATTACGACCCACATCAAGTAATTTCCAAAATGAGGAAGGCTCACAAGAGTAAGCCTTTTGAGCACACTGAAATACCTGGGCTTAGAGAAGCGGCCAATTGGGATGATTTCCCTAACTCTACCACAATGGATATCAGCATAGGATGAAGCTCTGTCTCATCCCTGCCATGGGATAATTCTCCCCAAATGGAGCTGTCCAAAGTAGTTGCAATGGATGGGAATTCCTCATTGTTGGTCAGTTATTCATGGAGTTCAATGAAAAGAGGATTTTCAAAACCCATGGAGACTAATGAGGTAGATACTACCAGCATTCCCAAAAAGTAGAAAATAGAATTAGAACAGCAGTTAGTACAGGTTAAGAGGAGCAATACGAAGGGGAGGATGAAGAAGAAAAATGTGAAAGACAAACAGAAACAAGAAGAGCCCAAAACAACCAAGTTAGAGATCCAGGAATATGTGTTTGATGGACAAACTCCAAATGGGCATGCCTCTAAAGAAGATTGGTTGGATTCTTACTGAGAAAGGGATGATAAAACTTTTAATGAGACAACAAAGCTGTATAATGAAGTAATACAGTTTCCCTACAGAAATGTGGCATGGAATACTGTGAGGGATCATGCTACAAACACCCTCAACTTGGCCTTGGCAGTAGGAAACAAAGTGTCTGAGGTTAATGTGAACCTCGAAAAGGTTCCCACTACTAATATAATACATCTTAACAAAGAGACCAGTGACATCTTGAATACTAGATTACTGAAAGACACATTACAGATATCCAAGCTAGAGGCAAGTAAAACAAAAAGTCTAGACCTTTTGAGGAAGGTAAGAGTCGAAAACAAGGCCCTCAAGAACCAAATTAACAATTTGCAAAATGAATCATTACAAATAGATGGACCAGCAAATAAGGTAGATTTAGCTCAAAGATTGTTGGACGAGAAAGAAAAATAGATCCAAGTACTTAAAAGGAAGCTGAAAATCCCTTCCACCCAGCTCATTCAAACAATTGAGTTGGCTGAATTCGAAAAAGAGAAAGAGACATTGAACACTGAGCTTATAGATTGCAAGGCCAAGTTGTTGAAGATCGAGGAGAAGGAAACGTGGTGGGAAGTGGATACCAAGCTTCTGAAGGAGAGTGAAAAAGAATTAAATGCTACGATAGCAACAAAGAAAAAGGAACTTCAAGGAAAATGCACAGAGATTGCAATTCAACCAGTAAATGTAGCTGGAGAAGTAGACACCAGTTCTCTTTCTAAGGCTATGTCCCAAATAGGCCTGAAAGATACAGAGCTTACTAAGTTAAAACATCATATTAAGGAGTTGGAGGAGGAAAAAGCACAGGAGGAACAATAAAATGAAAAGATAGAGGAGAAATGTCAAGAATTGACACAACAAAATGCCAAATTAAGCCAGCAAGTGATCGGTAATATGGCCTTACAAGGTGCTAGACATCTGATCTGGGATCAAATCATTGCATAAGCTAACAAGTTCAGACCTTATATAGATTTCATCGCAGATCGAGAAAATGCTTTGACGGAGGCCAAGAAAAAGGTTTCGATAGTATTGGGAGAAGTGTAGAGAAGACCCGCGGAGATAGCAAAAAATGTTGTTGATTTTCTAAGTGCCTTGTTAGATGATCTAGAAAATCGGTATAATATCCAAAGCAGAGTTACTATCATCTCTAGGGATAGAAAGGTAATTGCTAAACATAGGATGTTGGACACTGTCCAAGCCAAAATTGGCATTATTGATCACAAGGTCAAGGAGGTTATCAAGTTATTTAAACCACTGGTAAACAGAGGGATTCCTTTCTTCTAGTAAGAAAATGGAACCTTATTGTCTCCGAAATATTATCTGGAGTGATTGGTTAGTTGTCGATCAGACAACAACAAGTTTCAAGACATGCAGCAATCCTTGTCAGGTAAGACCTTTTTTTGATAATTTGGCCAATGAATTCGATCTACTGTTTGATTTTAAAGCCACCTATTCCAAAGCACCTGAGGCCTCATACACAGAAACTATGGAACTCAAAGAACATGGTTGTCGTGACTTTGCCTGGTCCTGATCAATGGAGATCAATTCAGCAATACGGGTTGAACAAGTTTAGGACACAACCATAGAGGTGGCAATGACGGTGATGCAGGAAATTTTCTCCATGGACACACCCCTCCGATGATTACCTCTACCAAAACTTTGTACAGCTTTCACCAACCGGAGGATACATAAAGGCTCTTGCACATATTTTCTCCCACAATCCACAGTTCATTTTTCAGTTTTATGTAAATCGTGGCAGATATGCCACATTAGAGTTTGTTGGAAGATGTTCTTCAGTTGTAACAAATTTTGATTCCCAAATGTCAGTTTAGGAAGTCCAAATAAATACTATAAATGTACCTCTTGAAGAAGGATAAAGGGTTGGAACCAATGTAACTTTGTGTTGTATACTTACAAGAGCTTTCAAATAAAGTTGTAGAGCCGAAGTCGGTGTTTTTCACATGGATTCATGTGTTGTTTGTGTTACATTCTGTTGCTTCCTTTCTCATGTGAATGTTTTCCATTCTATCTCCCCCATTATGTTTTCTTTCATGTCTGAAATAAGTGTATAATAGTTTGGAATTCATATATACTGTGCTATGTCTGTTATTTCAGATATCCACTAAAGCTTTCTTCTAAAGTTAATACAGAATTCATTCTTTAATGCTCTGTGTTAATGGTTTGTTCTTGCTCTTCCTTTTCCACCAGACAATTATAATTTGACTACTACTGAATGGCTATCTTGCCTCTATGTTAAAATCGCCTGCATAAGTTCTGTTTATTTCAGTTACTCATCTTGACTCCATCTCCCAATGGTTCTATGTTTTGTTTCAACCACCCTTACAAACAATTCAACCACTTTTACATATCTGGCATTGTTAATATTTAGTGAGAGACCTCTCTCAGAAGAGCAGAAGGCCAGTTCTCTCTTCGAAAGTGGTTCTGCTGTTACCTAGGAACGAGCCTTCACAACCTCTGGTTCTTTTCCAGTGCTAACAAAATAGCGCCATTGTTGGGGACGAATTGAATATCATCCCTGGGAAAATGACAGGAACTACAAAGTTTCAAGAAAGAGATTTATGTGGGCAAACAGAAGTTTCTACATTCACAAGGAGGTTGTACATTTTCCCTGGCAACTTCACACTCACTTTGGTTAGTGTTACATGAGATATCCTGGCTTCCAGGAGGATACATACGAGAGGTAATCCCAATCCCAAAACTTTGTAAAGTGTGGAGAATCTAGAAAGAATACTTAGGAATAGAAGTAAGGAGGACGTGGATTTTCCTTTGTTTGGTACGTCATCATCTCAATATTTGCATAACATAGTAGAATCTGAATGGGGGACTAGCATTCAAGGATTAATGACCAAATCAAAGTCTGAGTCCAACCTAAAGAAATTTGAGGTTAGCCCTAGTAGACTGGAATCCTATATTCTTGAATCTTCATGGCTAGACCTTGAGAGCTCAGCGAAAGCTAAAAGGGCAGTCCCTGTTTTTCAAAAAGCCCAGTTTCCTAACCCCCCGCTTGCTCCTAATCGACCTAAACCAATGGCAGCTGCCAGGTTTGCTCCAATGGCCCTACATGTAGATCTGCACGACCTTCCCTTAAACTATGCCCAAATAATTTCACTATATGATGGGGAGGGGAATGTCTCTGCAAAGTACCATGTGGGTAAGTTTGATGACTTCATAGACCTAGAGGAAGTGGATCATGAGGACATCAAGATGAGGTTGTTTGCACAGAGTTTGTCTAGGGAAGCCAAGAAATGGTACAAATATTTGCCACCCAGGTCTATTCTTAATTTTTTTGGTTTCCAAACCTCATTTCTAGAAAGATGGGATGATAAGCAAAGCCCATTTCAACTCTTGTCCCAGTACAACAATCTCAAGAAAGGAGGTTTTGAGTTGGTCCATGAGTTTTCTAGTAGATTCGTGAGAACCTATAATTCGATACCTACTGACATTAAACCCTCACCCGGTGCGGCTAAGCTTCATTATGTCGACGCCTTTGATAATGATTTTGCATTGTTCTTGAGAGAAAGAAATTTGGCTACTCTTCTTGCCATGTTCACGGATGCCCTAGAAGTAGAGGCCAATATGATGGCATGTGGAAAGATAAAACAAAGAGTGGAGGTTGACAAGAGGAAAGGTGGAGAACAAATACACCCCACCTCTTATACTTCTTCATCTAGTGATATAAAATTTGAAATGATGCTAAAAACAATGGAAAAGTTAATGGACCGTCTAACTGTGGAAGCTAATCCAGTAAATTGAGAATAGAATGAACCTCAGATCAGAAATCCCAATTTTAGAAGACCGATCCCTCCCCCCCTCCAACATAATAGACAAAGGGACATGAGGAATCCAAGGAACCAAGAAGATCAGCAAGTTAGACCCCCTTTCCCTGAAAACTATGTAGCTATCGAGGACGATGTAAAGTCTATTGAAGAGCATATTCATCATTTTGGTGATTTGGATTCTGAAATCTATTTGACTGAAGAGGAACATAATATGTTTGCACAAGTGGATGATAATTCTCTAGCAGAGGAATTGGAACAATATCATAAGGGATATATGCATGTTGTAGATGATGTCAGAAAGATCAAATTGAGGAGTAGAGACGTTGCTTTAAATAAAGGAGGGTTAAATCCAAATCATCCTTCCAGCAGTCAGACCAGCACAGAAAAAAGAAATGAAAAACAAAAAGAGCCTGTTGTATGTAAATAAATTGGAAATGGAACTAAGAAAGTAAAGGAACCAAAACAAATAGCAGCTGTGGAGCTAGACAAAATTTCTTCCATGTTTAATCTCCAAAGCGAACTTGCTAAGTTGAATATTTCAATTCCTTTTAATGAAATGCTAAGAAATCAGGAATATAGTAACACTATAACAAAGATGATCAGAAATCAAGGAGAAGCTCACCCAGATATTTTAGAATTGACAGAAGACAATCCTACTACTATCTTGGGATCTAAAATTGATAGTGTGGATAATGAAGACAACGAAGTACCACCCTTTTACATGAGTTTAAATGTGCATGACATGGTGTTGCACAATGCTATGTTGGATTCAGGTGCTTCACATAATTTGATGCCAAAGGGAGTGGTGGAAATTCTAGGGTTAGAGATTACCAGGCCTTATAAAGACCTATATTCCTTTGATTCTAAAAGAGTTAAATGTCTGGGTTTGATAAAGGACGTGGTGGTATCCTTGAAAAAATTACCATCTAAAACTGTGTTCATGGATGTTGTCATGGCTGAAATTCCTCCCAAATTTGGTATTTTACTGTCGAGGTCTTGGACTTCAAAGCTAAAGGGTAGCTTACAAATGGATATGTCTTACGCAACAATTCATGTTCGTAATGAAAACAAGAGGTTGTATAGTGAGAAAATATTTCCTTATGTCGTGAGCAGTCAGGCTCAGCCTGATATTCATCATGTTTATGCTGTCGATATAGACTTAGGGTTGTCTATTTTCTTCAATGATATATCTCCTTGTGACTCAAAAAATGTTGTGCCAAGTAAAGGTATGAAGGATGAAAAGGAGACCAATGAACAGTAGGATTTGGAAAGAAAGCAAAAAGACAAAGGACTGTGGAAGATGTATTTTGATGGCTCGGTGGCTAAAATAGGTGTTGGTGCAGGTGTGTACATAATTTCCCCCATTAGAGATACTAAAGCTTATTCTTACAAGTTGGTTTTTTAATGTACTAATAATGTAGCAGAATATTAGGCTTTGTTGCTGGTTTTGCATGCATTGAAGGATTTAGCAACTAAAAGGGTCCAAATCTTTGGAGATTCAGAACCTGTAGTGAATCAGGTGAACGATAGCTACCAGACTAGGCATCCAAGAATGAGAGCTTAACAGAATGAGGTATGGGACATGTTCGGGAACTATTTCACCGAACACAGGGTCCAAGTGATTCCTAGTTATGAGAATACAGTGGAGGACTCTCTGGCAACCGCAGCTGGGAAATTTGAAACTCCTACCACATGTAAGAGAAAATACAAAGTAGACATTGTGAATAGGCCCTCCATACCTAACAACACCAAATATTGGCAGGTTTTCAAAGATGATATGCAGATCAAAAGGTTTTTGAAACTGTCTGGTGAGTTTGTGAATACCCGCGTAGATGAAGATGGTGCTGACTCCAAGAATTTCCTAGAGGCTAATGGGAATGAAGAAGAGACCGCTGAAGCAGAGAAGCTGAAAGGCTCTTTGGGAGATAAGGATATAGTCCAGTTAAAAATTAATCACATCCCAGAGGTTTGATCCCCTTATAGACTCTTTTTGACCAAAACGATGTTTCCAGAGATCCTAAGGTCAAACCTGTTGAAAACGTTGTGGAAAATAAAAATATTGGCACTGAAGATGACCCGAAAATTATCAAGCTATCCAAGAAATTACCTGCTAAAGAAAAGGATGAATATGTAAACCTGATGAATAAATACACAAATGTGTTTGCATGGAGTTATGATGACCTCAAAGAGTATGACACTTCCATTATATAGCATACTATCCCAATCAAACCTGGGGAAAAACTATTTAGGTAGAAGCTCAGAAGAATCAATCCAAAGCTAGTACCTATCATTGAAAAGGAGATTAAAAAGCTATTTGATGCAAAAATAATTGTGACTCTAAGGTTTTCAAAATGGGTAGCTAATTTGGTTCCTGTTAGGAAGAAGAATGGGGAAATAAGATTGTGTGTCGATTTCAGGAACTTGAATAAAGTCTCTCTGAAGGACAATTACCCTTTGCCAAAGATGGACCAGATCCTGCAGAGGGTAGTGGGCTCAGAGAGGATATCTACTCTGGATGGGTTTTCTGGTTACAATCAGGTGAAGGTGCTACCTAAAGACCAGGAAAAAACTGATTTCCCCACACCTTGGGGTACCTTCATGTATGCAAAGATGTCGTTCGAATTAATGAATGTTGGAGCCACTTTCCAACGTGCCATGGATATTGCCTTTGTAGATGAAAGGGACAAGTTTGTGTTGATTTACATGTATGATATTACTGTATATTCCATGTTTGGAAAAGATCATATCGAACATTTAGAAAGGTTTTTCATTAAGTGTAGAAAGTATGTCATTTCATTAAATCCAAGAAAGTCAAATTTTTCTCTAGAAGAAGGAAAACTACTGGGACATATTATTTCAAAGGAAGGAATCAGGATTTATCTAGACAAGGTAAATGGCATCTTGAAAGTGGAAGAACCGAGAAGTAAGAAGGAAATGCAGTCTTTCATTGGTCAGGTAAATTTCTTGAGAAGATTCATTCCTAGCTTTGCTGAAATCTTGATGAACATTACTAATATGCTGAGGAAAGATCATGAAATAAAATGGGCTATGGAAGCCAAGAAATCTTTCAAAGATATAAAACAAGCCATTTCAGAAGCTCCTGTGTTGGTCAGTCTGGACTTTGAGAAAGAGTTTTGAGTATTCTCATATGCTTCGGAGCATACTATGGCAAAAGTTTTGTTACAAAAAAATGATCAAGGTGAAGAGCATCCTATAGCATTTTTCAGTAAGCTATAATGCAAAAACAAGCTTATGCTTTGTTATGGCCTTAAAGGACTTTAGAATTTACATCCTCCATTCCCATATAACTGCATATGTCCCCAGAAGCGTGGTGAAGAGTATACTTACACAGCCATATCTGGAGGGGAGAAGAGCTAAATGGATTGCAGTGCTTCTAGAGTACGACATAGAAATTAAGCCCACAAAATTGATTAAAGGGAAAGGATTGGCTAAAATGATGACAGATTCCCATTGCGATTATTTGCAGCTAAATTTTTTATCTATTCAATCTTATCAGCTGGCTACAAAAGTACCGGTGGGGGCTGAATTTTCTATCTCTCCCTGGTATGCTGATATTGTTTATGTACTGCAGAATTTACAGCTTCTTGCAGGGTTGAGCAAAACCAAAGCTAGGTCTGTGAAGCTGAAGGTTGCGAAATTTTGTATCATAGAATAGTATGTTTATTGGAAAGACCCTAGTGGAATAGTACTAAACTACCTTCTGGAGAATGAAGCTCAACATATAACAAAAGAGTTCCATGAAGGAGATTGTGGAGGGCACCATTCTTGGAAGGTAACCACAAATAAAATTTTGAGAGCAGGATTCTATTGGCCTTCGTTGTTCTCAGATGTATATAAGGAAACAACTAAATGCCATCAGTGTCATATTTTTGAAGGAAAAAGGAAGGTGGTTTCTCTTCCCCTCAACCCTATATCAGTAGAAGCACCTTTCCAGCAATGGGGGTTGGATTTCATTGGGGAGATCAATCCAAACTCCTCAGGACAGCATAAGTGGATTTTAACAGCTACTGACTATTTCACGAAGTGGATTGAAGCGATATTAACTAGAAGAGCTATAGAAGAAGTGATAATGGATTTCCTAGAAAATAATATTTTGGCAAGATTTGGTTGTCCTAAACGAATTGTGACAGATGATGCACCCGCATTTAAGTGCAAGAATATGATTAATTTTTGCTATAAATATCATATAAGGCGAAATCATTCTACTGCTTATTACCCACAGGGTAATGGACTGGAAGAATCCTCTAACAAGAGTCTAGTGAGGATTATTAAGAAGCTATTGGAGGACAACAAAAGAGCCTGGCATACAAATTTGAAATATGCCTTGTGGGCTGACAGGATTAGCACAAAGAGGGCTATTGGTATGTCACCATTTCAATTGGTATATGGAGCTGAGGTAATTTTTCCTACATCTCTAGGGGTTCGAGTTATGAAATTATTGCAGGAAGAGCAAGATGAACCTAATCCCATGCAAAGAAGGATCAACCAGATTACTGAACTGAATGAAATGAGGGATAAAGCCTATGATAAGGTCCAGATACATTAGGAGAAGATGAAGAATACCTTTGACAAAAGAATAAAAGAGGACTTTTTTCAGGTTGACAACCTGGTGTTAAAATGGAATGCCCTGCATGAAGACAAAGGCAAACATGGAAAATTTGATCACTAGTGGGTAGGCCCATACCTTATTGCGGCACTCAGAGGTGACAATTCTTTCATTCTGAAGTATCGAGATGGGTCACAGTATGAGGGAGGCCCAGTGAATGGGAGGTTTCTAAAACATTGCCTGGAGTAAAGGGACAGAGTTCCATGTATTATAGTGTAAATATTTTTTATTTTTTCAGTCAGTATAGATGGGGAATCGGAAATTTTGAAGCCCTCAGAGAAGGCCCTAAGATCGGAAGAGGTAACCATTTTTCAATTATGTTTTCTTTTACAAAAATAAAGTAAGTGGATGTTTTCAATGGATTCAGCGATTGGTCTATGGGGTTCTTTGCTACCTTGCTGGGAGGATAACATCCCTTGTGGAGCCGGTTGTTAGCACCATATTCGGAAAAAAATTATTATAGGAGGTGTTTGGGGAAAAGACCTTATTGGAAAGCATTGGGAAGGCATCCTTAGAGTTTGCAGGGGCATTGAAGGCATCTGTGGAGTGGCATTCTGCCTCTGGAATAAGCAGCAGCAGGAATGAGGTAAAGGATAGTGTGAATCAATGATCCCCATTTGAAATGATAAAGATTGACGGTAGAAAGGAATTTCATGAATTAGAGATCCAAGGAAAAACACGGTCGTTGGATGTGCGGAGTGCGTTAAATGGGAACCATAATGGAAGGTTGAGATTAATCTAAGGACAGATCAATGGCACTGAAGCATTCCATGCAGTGGACATGCTCGACCAAAATCACTTTTCCAAATTGCGAAATGTGCTAAAGGGAGAAAGGATCGGAAGTTTGAGGAAAAGGCGAGGATAGATCTACGGTCGTGGTTCATTTCGTGAATTGAATTAGTGCGGACGGGGTTAGGATCTCAATTAGTGAAAAGTGGCAGGGTCCGCTCTGATCGACATTCGCGAGGAGCGGTCGATCTTGATCGACGGGTAAGAAACATACCGCGATCTAGAGTTGCTCACTAGATCAAGGAAGGAGGAATCGGTGGAATGTTAAATTTTTTAGACATGAATGGCCTTGATGAAGGTAATTTGGAGATCGACGACGGAGGTCGATTTTCCCAAATTAAGCTACACATACTGGTAGTGAGGAAAAATTTGGCACAAAGGACCTCGCATATCCAAGGCTCAGATCATAAGGAGAAATATCTATGGTGCAGGCTGCATAGAAAAGGCATGGAACTTACGCAGTATAGAAAACTATAAACAGGTCTACGTGGATTTGGAAAGGTTTGTCTTTCCCAGAGCCTCGAGATTGACGAAAACTCCAACTGTGTACAGAGTGCCAGTGCGAACGGACTAGAAGACTGTGCTAAGGAAATAAGGGAGGCCCCTGATACTCCCTCGGTGCTATTGAAAATGGAAAAGTAGGAGAAATAAAAGTGGTAGATGTAAGGGATAATGCAGAATCGGGGTTCACATGTCAGAGGGAAGAAGAAAGTCTCATGGATGAGAACGCCAAGATTTTTGATACCATTATATTGGGAGAAACCATTGAAGCTGCTAGGGGTAAATTGGAAGTCCTCAAGGACCAGGGTAGCGATACCTGTGGTCTTTATAAATCCTTTTTCCATTTTTTATCTGTTAACTAGACCCCCCATTTCCCTGAGTTTGTTGAGTGGTGTGCATGCAATTTTTTTGCCACCGAAAGGGGTCGTTATGAATAGGTCCAAATCCAAAATCCTCTCCTCATTTCAGGCTCATGTCGTCCATAAAACCCTCCACGTCCCAGACGATTTTGTCCACCTATCCCAAATATACCGAGAAGAGAGTATCGTACATTTCTTCAAAGAGTCTACTGTCGAAAATAGAGAAGATTTTTTGAGGTCTTGTTTAAAACCTAATGGTGAAGTCATTAATATATCTTACCCCATTGACGTTAGTCAATTTAATGAAGAAACTCAATGGTGCATAGCCCTAGCCAGTCAGTTTCTAGGTTTAGATACTAATGGTTATATCACATAGTTATTATTGAATCTACTGTTTGTTTTGAGTACATGTCCTGCCAAACCTAAACTGCCAGGGCAATCCTTTCAGTCCTGTTGTCTTAAATTTGATGAATTTCTAGTTGAGAACATTTGTTCTCAGTTAGCTAATTTCCACAGCACCAAAGTATTCAGATTCCAATCCTTTTTGTTGAGAATATTTTTATCTTATAACGAAGAAGATTTGCAAGTGCCAGAGCTAGAGATCACTAGTGACATGACCAAAGACTATTGTAAATTCATGAACTTTTTGATGGTCAAAATATGCAACCTTTTCTTTCAAGAAAGGTAACCCAAGGTGTTTCCTGAGATGAGGCAAATACTGTAGCTGTCTCATAGCAAGATGATAGGAGACTGGTTCCTAGCAGAATTTGGAACAATCATAAGGCTATACAGTTTTGTGCATCAGCCTTACATCCTGCCATCCTTTCTAACTGCCAAGGTGTTCTCCTTGGAATTAATCAGGAAAATACTCACTGTTGAAGAAGAACACTTTTTGAATTCTAGGAAAGGCTCAAATCTTACTTTCCCCTGGGCGGTGGGGCCATACACGGTCAAGAGCAAGGCTTCTTTGCCACTGGTTGGTAACTTACTCAAAAGCATGAGATTCTGTCTGGAACAGGCTATAAATTACAACCCACATCAAGTAATTTCCAAAAGGAGGAAGTCTCACAAGAGTAATCCTTTTGAGCACATTGAAATACCCGGGCTTAGAGAAGTGGCCAATTGGGATGATTTCCCTAACTCTACCATGATGGATATCAGCATAGGACAAAGCTTTGTCTCACCCCTTCCATGGGACAATTCTCCCCAAATGAAGTTGTCCAAAGTAGTTGCAATGGCTGGGAATGCCTCATCGTTGGTCAGTTATTCAGGGAGTTCAATGAAAAGAGGATTTTCAAAACCCATGGAGACTAATGAGGTAGATACTGCTAGCATGCACAAAAAGTAGAAAATAGAACAAGAACAGCAGTTAGTGCAGGTTAAGAGGAGTAATACGAAGGGGCAAATGAAGAATAGAAATGTGAAAGACAAACATAAACAATAAGAGCCCGAAACAGCCAACTTTATAGATCGAGGAATATGTGTTTGATGGACAGACTCCAAATAGGCATGCCTCTAAAGAAGATTGGTTGGACTCTTACTGAGAAAGGGCTGATAAAACTTTTAATGAGACAACGAAGCTGTATAATGAAGTAATGCAGTTTCCCTACCCAAATGTGGCATTGAAGACTGTGAGGGATCATGCTACAGACACCCTCAACCTAGCCCTGGCAGTAGTAAACAAAGTGTCAAAGGTTAATGTGAACCTCGAAAAGGTTCCCACTACTAATATAATACACCTTAATAGAGAGACCAGTGACATATTGAATAATAGATTACTAAAAGCCACATTACCGATATCCAAGATGGAGGTAAGTAAAACAAAAACTCTATACCTTTTGAGGAAGGTAAGAGTCGAAAACAAGGCCCTCAAGATCCAAATTAACAATTTGCAGAATGAATCATTACAAATAAATGGACCGGCATATAAGGGAGCTTTAGCTCAAATATTGTTGGACGAGAAAGAAAAAGAGATCCAAGTAATAAAAAGGAAGTTGAAAATCCCTTCCACCCATCTCATTTAGACAACTGAGTTGGATGAATTTGAAAAAGAGAAAGAGACATTGAAAACTGAGCTTACAGATTGCAAGGCCAATATGTTGAAGCTCGAGGAGAAGGAAAGGCAGTGGGAAGTGGATACCAAGCTTCTGAAGGAGAGCGAAAAGTAATTAAAGGCTACGCTAGCAACAAAGGAAAAGGAGCTTCAGGAAAAATGCACAAAGATTGCAATTCAAGCAATAAATGTAGTTGGAGAAGTAGACACCAGTTTTCTTTCTAAGGCGATGTCCCAAATAGGCCTGAAATATACAGAGCTTACTAAGTTAAAGAAGTAGATTAAGGAGTTAGAGGAGGAAAAAGCAAAGGAGGAACAAGAAAAAGAAAAGATAGAGGAGAAATGTCAAGAATTGACATAACAAAACGCTAAATTAAGCCAGCAGGTGATCAGTAATATGGCCTTACAGGGTGCTAGACATCTGATCTGGGATCAAATCATTGTAGAAGCTAACAAGTTCAGACCTTATATAGATTTCATCACAGATCAGGAAAATGCTTTGATAGAGGCCAAGAAAAAGGTTTCGACAGTATTGGGAGAATTACAGAGAAGACCCGCAGAGATAGCAAAAAATGTTGTTGATTTTCTAAGTGCCTTGTCCAATGATCTAGCCAACCGGTATAATATCCAAAATAGAGTTGCTATCATCTCTGGGGCTAGAAAGGTAATTGCTAAGCATAGGATGTTGGACACTGTCTAGACCAAAATTGGCATTATTGATCACAAGGTCAAGGAGGTTATCAAGTTATTTAAACCACTAGTGGACAAAGGGATTCCTTTCTTCTAGGAATAAAAGGGACCCTTATTGTCTCAGAAAGATTATCTAGAGTGATTGGTTAGTTGCTAATCAAACAACAGCGAGTTCCGAGACATGTAGAAATCCTTGTCAGGGAGGACCGTTTTCAATAAGTTGGCCAGTGAATTCGAACCATTGTTTGATTTTAAAGCCACCTGTGCCAAAGCACCCAAGGCCTCATACACAGAAACTATGGAACTCAAAGTACAGGCACTTGACATGGTTGTCGCGACTTTTCCTGGTCCTGATCAATGGAGGTCAATTCAGCAATACGGATCGAACAATTTTAGGACGCAACCATAGAGGTGGCAATGAAGGTGATGTAGGAAATTTTCTCCATGGACATACCCCTCTGATGATTACCTCTCCTAGAACTTTGTATAGTTGTCACCAGCCGGAGGATACATAAAGGCTCTTGCGCATATTTTCTCCGGCAGTCCACAGTTCATTTTTCAGTTTTATGTAAATCATGGCAGATATGCCACATTAGAGTTTGTAAGAAGATGTTCTTCAATTGTAAAAAAATTTGATTCCCGAATGTCGATTTAGGAAGTCCAAAAAAATACTATAAATGTACCTCCTGAAGAAGGAGAAGGGTTGGAACCAATGTAACTTTGTGTTGTATGCTTTCAAGAGCTTTCTAATAAAGTTGCAGAGCCGAAGTTGGTGTTTTTCATAGGGATTCATGTGTTGTTTGTGTTACAGTATGTTACTTACTTTCTCGTTTGAATTTTTTCTAGTTTATCTCCCCCGTTGTGTTTTCTTTCATGTCTGAAATAAGTGTATAACAGTTTGGAATTCATATATACTATGCTCCATCTATTGTTTCAGATATCCACTAAATATTTCTTCTAAAGTTAATACAAAATTCATTCTTTAATGCTCTGTGTTAATGGTTTGTTCTTGCTCTTCCTTTTCCACCGGACAATTATAATTTGGCTATGACATAATGGCTATCTTGCCTCTATGTTAAAATTGTCTGGATAAGTTCTGTTTATTTCAGTTACACATCTTGACTCCATCACCCAATGGTTCTATGTTCTGTTTCAACCACCCTTACAAACAATTCATATTTTCACTTGTACATATCTAGCGTTGTTAATATTTGGTGAGATATCTGTTGGGCACCATTTTTACCTATTTTGCCATCTAAATAACTTCCAGTTTTCTCCATAAACCTTCATACTTGATCCATAAAACCTTAATTTCATCCACAAAACTTTGGTCAAAGGTATAAATGTTGTTGCTTCTTAACAAATTGAATTATGAGATTTTTAAGGCATTTAAATTAAGGTTTTATTCAAAATTACAAGATGTGCTAACTTCCCGTAATTTCTCCTAGGTTGGATACTGTGGCAGGCCAGCTAGGCACAAATTGAGAGATGGGAGGAATATCCTCTATGTCCAAGGATGGTTAAACTTCTAACGAACAGATGATATGGTTTTCACAGATGTCGAGTCAATGCCGGTCAAAGACGACCACCTGTGCTACCACTTAGCATAAAAATAGGACAGTTTCGATTTTGTCTCTTTTGATGGATCTGATGGAGGATCTCGAGAGTCGCATATCATTATGAGTCCTCACGATTTGTAGCATTTCCATTTTTTTTAAATTGTATAAGTATTTTATTTTACAGAGGATAGAAACGCCCTGGATCATAAACGTATGGTTTTGAAATAAAGACTGTGGATTTGATAAATTACTGTGTATGCCTAATTCTATATGGTGAATGCGATTGAGTTCTAGAGCTCTGTGATTTTCTCTACGTGTGTAAACGAAGCATTGGAGGGCCCCCTTTGCCAAGTATTCACACATCTTTCTGTATCGTTGCATGTGGTATGTTTTATTAAATACTGTAGAAGTCGATTTTCTTCATTTCAATTACTCATACATTGCAGAACGAGTTAGATTGTTTGAACAGGGTTATGAGCTCTGTTGTTTAAATGTTTAAACGTTGTAGGAATGATTTATATTGCTTATTCAATATCAAATTGTTGTGCATTGCTTATTCAATACCGAATTGTTGAGGATAGTTATACATTGCGAATGTCTTCTTGTAAAGGAAATTAATGATTAATTGCTTTCAACAGTGAGATAATAGGCAGTGTATTGTGATCTATTTTTAGGATTTAGGTTCAATTTGTTTTTATCTCAGAATATTTCACATATTAATTGTTGTTTAAACTCAGAGATCAAACGAAGTTGCTTCTGTAAGGGAGGTTTTTGCATTTCAAAGTCACAGCATTCTAGCATTCAATAGATTTGTTTCATAGGTAAACTAAATTTCCAGTTAGGTCTAGCTTTGAGTCTCTATAATTGGGATATTCCTCTAAGTCTACAAACTCTAGATTGACATAAACTTATGGTCTAATTTACAGTATTTGATTGGAGCCCAACATTTGGCGCCGTTGTCGGGGAGTCATTTTAGAAGCAGACTTAAGAACTTTAGTTCTCTTATAAAAAGAAAATTTCAAAAACACAGAGTAGATTTTAGTTTTATGTCAAGACAAAGAGACGAGAAAGGAAGATTTATCAAAAACCCCCCAAAAATAGAAGGAACGGGAACTTCTTTATCTGATCAAAAAGGATTCATTACAACTGTTGATACTTTTAAAATGGATGAGGAAGAAACATCAAAAGGGCCAACTGCAGAACAGAGAAGGGAGTATGAGATAAGGTTACAAATAGAAAATAAACTAAGACAAGAGAGAAGGGAAGAAGAGAGGAGACATGATAGGTAAAAAGAGAGGAGACATGAAAGGGATGAAAGAGCAGAAGAAGATCAGGAAGCCACCTTTAAATTCCCCATCTTGGACACTAGCATCATCCTAGGGAAAGAGGTAAAGATGAAAAATATTCCACCATCTGTCCTACCAAATTTCTATGGTATGACTTCTGAAGATCCTGATTCTTTCCTATTCGAATTTGATATCTTGTGTTGAACCTATGGATATATAGATGGCACCCACAAACTTCGTCTTTTCCCTGCTACTCTTAAAGCAGCTGCCTTGAAATGGTTCATGGGATTAGGAGAGCATCCTATAAATAGATGGGATGAGATGAGGAAAAATTTATTTAGAAAATATCAGGCATATTTTAGATCAAAGGATTTAAAAGATGACATTTTCAGAATGTCTCAGCAGGAGGACAAAAGCTTGGAAGAGTATCTAGAAAGATTCTCATACAACTTCCAGAAATCCAAATACAATTCCTTGACACCTGAGATCACTTGGACAATCTTTTTAAAAGGAATAAGAGAAGAATACCTTGATATTTTGAATGTTATGGGCAAAGGTGACATCTCCTACTTACACTTTGATGAGATACAAGACTTATGTCAAAAGTATTCAAGAGGAAAGGCTAGAAATGGGAAAAGGGATGTAACTTCCAAAGTAACTAAATCTGCAACCAGTGGCATATCCAGAGCTGAACTTGAGAGTCTGTTAGAATATTTTAAGACTGATCTATTGAGTACCTTAGGCACACAGGTCGAAACATCAAGAACCAAGAAAAGACAAGAACAACAAGATCAAGCCCTGTCTATTTTTTGCCCTAAATGTAGAAAGAAACACCCATTAAAAGAATGTCCTTTAAAACTGTTCAAATTTGTGGCTTATGTACTGCAAATCACAAAACTAATGATTGCCCCAGATTGAAAGAATTGCAGGCAGCCTAAATGGAGGAGAATCAAAGGATGGAGTCTCTCTATTTTATGGGACAATGAAGACCTTGGAAGCCACATTTTTCAGGTATGTCTCAAGATCCTATGTAGCAGTTTCATTCAAATTATCAAACTCCTATTCAAAATTCATGGAGTGCACCCTTGCCCTGGCAAACTTGGTCTCCTCAATTAGCCCAATCTGCTCCAAATTGGTGAGGGTATACTCATGGTAACCAGACATATCAACAGGCCTATCTACAGCCCTATCAACAACCTTCTGCATATCCCCAATACCAGCAGAATCAAGCCCCATTTTTCCAACCCCCCAATCTTGCTCCTCAACTAGGCCAACAACCTCAACAGCTTCAATTTCCATCCAATCAGCCTCCACCTCGACCAACACAATTGCCAGCCCAGCCAATACCAAATCCAAATAATAAAATGGATAAACCCATGTATAATGTTGATGATGGAATGGCACTCCCCTACTCAATCCTCCCACTTCAAAATATCAACTTATGATCTGGAAAAACTTTACAAAAAGAATCTCCTGTTATTTTAGAAGAACAAGCAGAAAATGAGAAAACTCCAAAAAAATTAAATATAGAAAAATCACACTCAAAAAAGTCACACTCAGAAAATCACAGTCAAAAAGGGAAAAACATTAGTACCTTATATACCTCCCTTTCCAGAAAGGTTGGTTAGGGAAAAACTTTCAATCTCCCTACCTGATTTTGATGTTTTGGATGAGTTAACCAATGTATGTGTCAAAATTCCCCTACTGCAGGCTATAAAGGATATTCCAATCTATATGAAAGCAGTTAGGGAATTATGTCTTAATAAAAGAAGGAAGGATCCATCAAAAATTCATGTGGTAGGAAAATTAGCAGGATTAATGTCTAACACTGTTTTTATTGAAAAGTATGTAGATCCTGGAATCCCAATGGTCACAATCACTGTCAACAATTTTTCAATTCCAAAAACACTGATTGATTTAGGTGTTGCTATTAATGTCATGACACTAGAGACAATGGAATACCTTCACTTGAAAAATCTCATACCAACCACTACAGTTTTGGAACTAGCTGACAGATCTAAAATCACACCTGAAGGGGTCTTAGAAGATATCATTGTTTCTTTAAATTCCTGGGAGTATCCTATAGATTTTATAGTGCTGCAACCAAAGTCTAATCTAGGAGGCCATCCATTGATTCTGGGAAGACCCTGGTTGGCAACAGCTGATGCTTTCATAGGGTGTAGATCAAGAAGTATGCTCATTTCACATGGGATAGAGAGAAAAAAAATTAGACTTTATCCCTCTGCCCAGCGACCTTCTGTATTAGATCAGTTATCATGGATTAATGAGACCAAAGATCAGGAAGAAGAATTGATTTAGCATGTCCTAAGTATCAATCAGTTCTTTGATTTTCAAGAAGAAAACAATGAAGATTTGCTAGATTACTTCATTGTTGAACTTGATACTTCTGAAGAATTAAGAGACATGCAGTATGCTATAGTAGATCAAGTTTTGGGACAGAATTTTCAGGAAAATTGCACAGTACATTCTCTAGAATTGGCACTTCATGATATTTTTAATGTTCATTCAATCACTGATGTCCAAAGCAAAACAGTTGAAATCAGACCAGGAAAACATTTGAATATCAGTGCACATCTTACTACATCACAGGAAGAACAGTTGATTTCCTTACTGAATAAATATTCCCATGCATTTGCTTGGGAATACACTGACATGCCAGGAATTCATCACGAAACATGCACTCACCACATTTACACAGATGATAAAATCAGACCTCTCAGACAACCGCAACGTAGAATGAACCCCATACTATAAGAGATAGTTAAGGAAGAATTGCAGAAGTTATTAAAAGTAGGATTTATCTACCCTATCTCTGACAGTCAATGGGTTTCTCCCTTGGTTGTTGTTCCTAAGAAAAATGCCAAATGGCGGATATGTGTAGATTACAGGGAGCTAAACAAGGCAACACTAAAAGATTATTTCCCATTGCCCTTTATTGATCAAGTGTTAGATGCCTTAGCTGGAAAAGTATATTTTCCATTTCTAGATGGTTTCAGTGGATATAATCAAATTAGCATTGCAAAAGAGGACCAGGACAAAACTACCTTTACATGTCCCTGGGGCACATATGCCTACAAGGTTTTACCTTTTGGCTTATGTAATGCCCCAGCTACCTTTCAGAGAGCAGTCTTGGCCATTTTTGCAAATCTAATTCATGAATGTGTTGAAGTCTATATGGACGATTTTTCTGTGCATGGAAGTGCCTTTGAGGATTCCTTAGCAAACTTGGAGAAAATTTTTAAAAGGTGTGTTGACTCAAATCTTTCCCTTAGCAACGAAAAGTGTTTTATGATGATGACTGAAGGGATAGTTTTAGGACATCACATTTATTCATCTGGAATAAAAGTAGATCCTGCTAAAATTCAAATCATTGTAAATCTATCTGAACCAACAACTCAAACAGATGTAAGAAGCTTTTTAGGGTATGCAGGCTATTATCGTAGATTTATGGCAAATTTCAGTAAGATAGCTCTGCCATTGTTTAAACTAATTTCGAAGGATGTACATTTCAAATGGGATACTAACTTTCAATCTGCATTTCAGACACTTAAAGAGAAGCTCTCAACTGCTCCCATTTTAAGGGGACCAAATTGGACATTGCCCTTCCATTTTTCTACTGATGCATCTGATACTGCAATAGGGGCCTCTCTGGGGAAAAAAGAGCATACCATGACTTATGCTATTTATTTTATTAGAAAAAATCTAACACCTGCAGAATTGAATTATACAGTCACTGAAAAGGAGATGTTGGCAGTAGTTCATGCTGTGAACAAATTCCGTCATTACATTACTGGCTACGAAATTTTTTTCCACACAGATCATTCTGCTTTACGATATTTGATGAATAAGTCTATTACTAATGGTCGGATAACCAGATGGTTACTATTAATGCTGGAATTCAATATCATTGTTTTAGATCAGCCTGGACGAGAAAATCAAGTGGTAGATTTCCTGCCTCGCTTACACAATACTGGTGAGGTTGTTCCTGTTTTAGATAGTTTTCCTAATGAACACTTGTTTGCAATTTCTATTATCACTCCTTGGTATGCTGATATTGCCAACTATTTATCATCAGGACAACTACCTCCATCTATGTCATCTAAAGAAAAGAAAAATATTATTAAACAAAATGCTAGACATATATGGGTTAATGGTGATCTCTTTTACACAGGATATGATCTAAGTATTAGGAGATGTTTATGACAAGATGAAGTCTTGGATATTTTGAAAGCATGTCATGATGAACCGTGTGGTGGCCATTTTGCAGAGAAAAGAACAGCATACAAGATACTCAATTTGGGGTATTACTGGCCTTCTATTTTCAAGGATTCTAAGAAGTATGTTAGGAGCTATGATACTTGTCAACGGATGGGACGGCCAGTATGATCTGATGAAATGCCACTCCAACCACAAATCCTAATAGAACCATTTGAAAAGTGGGCTCTTGATTTCATTGGTCCAATTCATCCACCATCACAAGGAAAGAAGTACATTTTAGTATGTATCGACTATGTTACAAAGTGGGTGGAAGCTAAACCATTACCAAGAGCCACAGAACAGACAGTGGTAAACTTTCTTTTTGAAGAGATATTTGTCAGATTTGGGGTTCCTAGAGATATTGTCACTGATCAGGGTGCACAGTTTACTTCTAAACTAGTGCAGGAGATAGCAGCAAAGTACAAGATTAAGCACAGAAAATCTACACCTTACCATCCACAAGCCAATGGCCAGGTGGAATCTACAAACAAGACTTTGGAAGGAATCATCACCAAAACTGTCCAGATGCATAGGAAGGATTGGTCAGCTAAGCTTATTGAAGCTTCATGGGCATACCGAATTAATTGGAAAAACAGTACTGGTTTTTCTCCTTATCAGCTCGTTTATGGTAAGAAAGTCCTCTTGCCAATAGAATAGCAAATTCATACCTTCAAGTTAGCAGCAGATTTGGGGATGAATCTTTCTGAATCACAGTAAGAAAGGATACTACAATTGAATCAACTAGATGAGATGAGACAGGATGCAATAGAACACAATATTTTGATACAACAACAGAGAGCCCAATGGCATGACAAGTTTATCAAAAATAAACAATTTCACATTGGTGACTGGGCCCTATTGTTTGATTCAAAATTCAAATACTTCAAGGCCAAGTTCACAACTCATTGGCTTGGTCCATATGATATTGCAGAGGTATATGACAATGGCTCAGTCAAACTCCCAACAATCAATGATGAAGCACGTACATTTGTGGTCAATGGCCATCGGCTCAAACTCTACACCAAGCTTTTAAACAAAGAAGATTTCATACAACAGATTTCATAGCAACGGGAGATGGAAGTGCTAGATAAACACACTGGTGTTTCTCCTTCACTTTCTTCTTAGCCATTTTTTGATTTGATAAATATATATATATATATATATAATAAAAAAATTAAAAAAATAAATAAATAAATAAAACAAAACATTAAAAAAAATAAAAAACAAGAAACAAAAAAAGGGAGTTTCGTTGTGAAAACCAGGCAACTGGCACAACATAAACTCAAATTTTCCTTGGAAAACCAGGTTTACTTGGCCATTGAAAATTAACAAAAATATTTTCACTTTCTGGCATTAGAAATTTCTTGCCTCATAGAAAGTTTTTTTTGCATAATAAAGATCTTGTTTGACTTGAGGACAAGTCAATAAATAGGCCTGTGAGGGGGATAAGCATTCCATGCTTTCTATTTTTCTTCTTTCTTGGAACCCTCCAAGCCCTTTTTCCTATGCAGAGGGACCTGACTTCCAGTTTAGCAGAAGGAATCTAAGATAGTTCCAAGCCTTTTCCAAATGCAGACGGACCTGACTTCCAGTTTAGCAGAAGGGACCTGAGATGGCATACATTTTTAAAACTAGACATCAGAAAGACATATGTGAATCAGAAACAAATTGCAAACTAGCTACATCAAGCAGCAAGTTCAGTATAAAGGGATATCAAGCAAAGTCTGTAAGGATTTTAATTTTTATGCTTTAAAAGTTGCATGATTCTTTGTTTTTAAGTAATGACATATCTACCTATCCTCATAAGCCTGACTGTCTACTTTATCACCTTCACAATCCATGCCAACATTCCATTCACTTCTCATTATTCTACCCTAGGTGTCAAAATGGTGGTCAGAATCAATCCCAGAAGCAAATTTTAAATTTTCAAAACCTAAACTGCATTCTACAGGCAGGGTTTTCTTCTCAAAAGGAAGAGAAACGTTTTTTTTTTTTTTTTAAATTGGAATTCAAATGTTTTTACACTCCAGATATTAGTGCATTATGCATTAAGTGAAAAATATATATGGAATATAGAACATTCAATGTAAGGAATGGCTGTGTGTATTTCCAAAAGGTGAAAAGAGTCCACTCCAAGTGAAGAAATCCCTTCCTTACAACTCATTAATCAAACACTGGGGTATGCAAGGGAACTGGAGCTCATTGTGTAGAGATGGAATGGTTCTAACCTTGCCTTCAATTTTTTCCTCGAGAAATTTGTACCCCAACTAGTGATTGGATAAAAAAAGTGGCATGTTCAGATAATGATTGTAAACGACGTGGGAATCACAGTTGTATGCTCCCACAGAAATATATATGTGCCTAGAAAATCATATTGCAAACTTATGATGCCTGGGATTGCATATCGAAATGGTCATTCCTCTTTGATCATTTCCCAAACTTCACTCTTCCATCTGCAGACCCAATTGTTGTATAATGCAAAGGCATATAGGGATAATATTTCACAGTGAAAAGAAGGCGTGTATCACAGAGGAAGGATGCGGGCACTAGCTTTCTGAAGAATGCATACGCGCAAGAGAAATTTTGAAGCAATAATGCCAGAGGAGAGGTAAAACTTGAATCTTTTGCCAAAATAATTTGCTAGATCAATAGCAATTCTAGTTTCAGAGTATCATTTTGAAATAGGAAAACGTTTACAAGAGTTAAAAGTTGCAAAGTTGGGGGTTTCTGCTGCATATTTCTTTTCCTGTTAAAATTGCAAAATGGTATCTAGACTAGAACTAGAGAAATTCGATTCCATTGATATTCATGAGAAATGTATGGAAATTTTTGAAAAGAAACAGTGGGTGACTTTTTTGAAAAATTTGATGGGCACAATGACAATGTTAGCCTAGCCTTTGATGACTCGTTTGATGGGGAAAGGGCTACAGTGGGAAATTTGAATTTCAAACTGTCTGAAGACATTTTGGCACAGATTGTTGGCTTACCACAGCAAGGAGAGAGATTCTTTAAAACCAAACAATTCAACGAGAAGGCATGGATACCATTTCTGTGCAGGTCAAGGGCAGTATCAGTGAACTAGAAGAAGGGAATACCAAGGAGCTGGTTGGTTCATCCCTAGGACGAAATAGTCTATATCATCCAAAGACTCATCACCTGTGAAGGCTGATTTAGTATTGTATATCTTTATCATATCAAGCTATTGTAGCATCTGAGGGGTGATTGTGAGATTAACATGCCCCATTTTTTATTACAGAGTCTTTTCCAAGATGGCTAAGGCTGTTCAAAACCGTGCAGAAGATAAATTAACAAGGATTTTCCACTGTGGGATCATCACATATGAGTTACAGAAGCAAAACTTGACATGGCAATAATTTCTAATTCATAATCAGTTTGAAGAACAAGAAGAGCTGCTTGAAGAACGTTTGAAAGAAGACAAACTATTGATGATAACATACCCCAAGGATGGAGAATAGAACCCTGAAGCAACAAGCTCAAAACTGCTTAAGGGGAAAAAGAAAGAAAGAGAAGTGTTTATGATCATATATGATGAAGACAACTCTGAGGTATCAATCTCAAAATAGCCTCAAAGAAGGATACGAACCAGGAGTGTGACGAAAGAAGAAAGATAGTTTCAAAAGCAAGATCAAATATTCACCACTTATAAGAAAAAGCCAAGGAAGCATCAGCAAGCTCGAAATAAGTTAGCACTAGAAGAGGATGATGAAAGCCAGCAGAAACAGTATGAATACATACAATCCTTGGAAAGTCAAGAAGAAAGTCTAACAGGTGAGATAGGGCAAGTCCATGAAGAAAAAGATACCCAAGAAACTGAAAAGATTTTAGATGAAGTGATAAAGCAGACTAAAAAAATCAATCTCTTCTTGGAGCAGCAAGAAAAAGAAGAGAAAAAGCATCCAAGACAGGAAATATTAAATGATCCAGCTTCTCCTTTCTTAGATCAACAAACTATGGAAAAAGAAAAGAAGGGAGATTCAGTACAAGAGAATGAGGAATTGGGGATGGACACTAATTCGGTGCAGCCTCCAATGAAGAACTTCCAAAATCAGTAAAAAGTTTAAGAAGTTGAAACTGGAAGTAAGGGAATTAGAACTGAGGAATGAAAAGTTAAAAGAAAGGAACGGGAAGCTTAAAGTTCAAAGGGCATGAATATCCAAGCATGCATATAGATGGTATAAACAAAAGAAGACTTACAAAACCAAGTATGAGAAATTGAAAGTCCTTTATGCATCTCGAACTTCTACAGATGCATCATCTCAGATAGGAGATTAAAACCAGAGGGTCAGCAACAAAATTTTGGTCATGATATAAGTAGGGTCAAATTTTTTTAAATACTTTTTGTGCATGAGGACATGCAACAGCTTCCTCTTGGGGGAGATGTTGGGCACCATTTTTACCTATTTTGCCATCTAAATACCTTCTAGTTTCCTCCATAAACCTTCATACTTGATCCATAAAACCTTAATTTCATCCACAAAACTTTGTTCAAAGGTATAAATGTTGTTGCTTCTTAACAAATTGAATTATGATATTTTTAAGGCATTTAAATTAAGGTTTTATTCAAAATTACAGGATGTGCTAACTTCCCGTAATTTCTCCTAGGTTGGATACTTGCAGGCCAGCTAGGCGTAAATTGAGAGATGGGAGGAAGATCCTTGATGTCCAAGGATGGTTAAACTTCTAACGAAAATATGATATGGTTTTCACAGATGTCGAGTCAATGCCGGTCAAAGATGACCACCTATGCTACCACTTAGCATAAAAATAGGACAATTTCAATTTTGTCTATTTTGATTGATCTGATGGAGGATCTCAAGAGTTGCATATCATTATGAGTCCTCCCAATTTGTAGCATTTCCAGTTTTTTTAAAAATTGTATAAGTATTTGATTTTACAGAGGATAGAAACTCCCTGGATCATAAACGTATGGTTTTGAAATGAAGACTGTGGATTTGATAAATTACTGTGTATGCCTAATTCTATATGGTGAATGCGATTGAGTTCTAGAGCTCTGTGATTTTCTCTGTGTGTGTAAACGAAGCATTGGAGGGCCCCCTTTGCCAAGTCTACACACATATTTCTGTATCGTTGCATGTGGTATGTTTTATTAAATCCTGTAGAAGTCGATTTTCTTCATTTCAATTACTCATACATTGCAGAACGAGTTAGATTGTTTGAACAGGGTTATGAGCTCTGTTGTTTAAATGTTTAAATGTTGTAGGAATGAGTTAGTTTGCTTATTCAATATCGAATTCTTTTGCATTGCTTATTCAATATCAAATTGTTGAGGATAGTTAGTTATACATTGAGAATGTCTTCTTGTAAAGGAAATTAATGATTAATTGCTTTCAACAGTGAGATAATAGGCAGTGTATTGTGATCTATTTTTAGGATTTAGGTTCAATTTGTTTTTATCTCAGAATATTTCACATATGAATTGTTGTTTAAACTCAGAGATCAAATGAAGTTGCTTCTGTAAGGGAGGTTTTTGCATTTCAAAGTCACGGCATTCTAGCATTCAATAGATTTGTTTCATAGGTAAACTAAATTTCCAGTTAGGTCTAGCTTTGAGTCTCTATAATTGGGATATGCCTCTAAGTCTACAAACTCTGGATTGACATAAACTTAAGGTCTAATTTACACTAGTGGATTGGAGCCCAACAATATCCCTCTCGGAAGAGCAGAAGGCCAGTTCTCTCTTCGAAAGCGCTTCTATTGTTACCTGGGAACGAACCTTCACAACCTTTGGTTCTTTTCCAATGCTAACAACAAGCTAGGGTGAAATGATGGTGGGACTCCCAAGACTCAGTGTGGGTTCCTAAATTATAATTTTTTTTCTATGGATCTCCCAAACTCATGCAAACTGGTGCATCAGATGTTAGGTAGGCCCCAGATGACTTCCCCATGGCACTTGAAGTGGGGACATAATCCTAATCTAGGAAATGACATAAAGACTATGGTGGTCAATGGAGGATTACAATTAATCCTAACACCCTCTCTTAATCCAAACTTGGACAACCTAGAACCTAGAAACTAAGACCAACGGTCACTCATACAATCTAATGCAAAAAGTAACTGCTCAATAAATCGAGAAAATGGGGAAAACCTCATTGGAACGCGCCCCCCCCTCAAAATGAGCAGTGAAACCAGGAACAATAACTTAATCAAACCTTCACACCAAGAAAATATCTAAAATAGGCAAATATCTTTTCAGTGAAATATTTGGTGAATATGTCCGCAACCTTCTCCTTTGTAGGGTAGTAATGCAGAATGATATCCTTAGTATGCACTAGTTCATGGATGTATTGCATGTGGACTTCTATGTGTATGGTATGTTTCTTATGTACGGGATCACTAAAAATTTTAATTGCACTTTGATTATCATAGAATATTTCTACTGAAGGAGAAGTATGAATTCCAAAATCTATCAGAATCCCATGTAGCCATACTACCTAAATAGCTGCATTCACAACCCCTCGATACTCTGCTTCAGTTGAAAAGAGAGCAATTATTGCTTGCTTCTTGATTAACCAACAAATTGGTCCAGATCCCAAAATGAACACGAATACCAATATAGATTTTATGTCGGTATTGTCACTATCCCAGTCTAAATCAGTAAAACCAACTAGATCTAGCTAAGCACCAATAGAATAGTGAATCCCAAACTCTCTAGTACCTGCACATTATTCAAGATGTGCCTTGATTCCTTCCAATGCAGCTCATGTGGCTCCTACATGAACCTAGAAACACCACTCATATCATATGACAAGTCTAGTCTCGAATGAGTAAGGTACAATAATCTACCAATCAACTGTTTGTAGAGAGTACTATCAACCAGGGGTGTAGAACCACCTTTTTCCAATATGATGCCAGATAATAAAGGGAAGGAAAGTGCTTTGCAATCAACCATATGGAATATTTTGAGCAAATATCCTATGTATATGGACCGAGTAATCATGATCCCCAAATATTTTTTATTTACTTCAAAGACAATAAACTGCCTTAGGAGCCCTAGATCTATCATAGAGAATTCCTTGCTCAAAGCTGACTTGGTGTCCCGTAATCCAGAAGCTAAGCCACAAGTAATGAGAATTTCATCCACATACACTACAATCAATAGTAAGCAACCTCCCTTCTGTTGGATGTAGACATTGTTGTCATATTTTCACCTTTTCAAACTTCTTTGACAATAAGAACACATCCATCTTGGAAAACCATGCCCTGGGCCTTGCTTGAGATGATACATATTTTTCCTTTATTTTCAAACCAAGGATGAATCTTCAATGTACCCCTCGGGCTGTCTCAATGAAGCTGTAGAAAACCCACTAGAGAAATAGACAGAAACTGACAAACAGAGTAAAGAACAAGAAAGAAGAAAAATTAAACAAAGAAAAGAGAAGAGAAAACAAGAGAAAGAACTGCAGAAACAATAGCAGTGACTACAACAATTAAAACAACAACCACACTTGTTAGTCCATATAGATCAATTTGGTCCAACACTTACATTCAACCCATAGAAATATAAAGAAGAAGAACTAGATCTATTGACAAATACAGACATAGACGAGTGGAGGCCAAAGACTAGATTGAACCACTAAAAATAGAGAAAAACACATTTTTAGCCAAGCGTGAGAGCTTAGCACATTAGATCATCACAATTCCAGCAGGGACCGACTTCGACAAACCCCTTGACAAAGCATATATTATCTTTGAAAGAGTTGTGTCGACCATTCAAGAGCAGTTGAATAGAAGATGTTAAGGGCATGCTGAGGAAACAATTGTCCTACTAAGAAATCAATACACAACATTCACATAAGCACACAACATGTTAGTACAATATGTTACAGAATCTGCTATCACTACAAACATCTTGTGGAACTTGTACACCTACTACGACCATGTATTTGAAGAAATGCAAAAGCCTCGTGAGCTCATTAGTTCACTACATCACCGTCAACCAGTTTCCAATGAAGAAATGGCCTAGACCATTGCTGATCAACTTGTCCCAGAAAGCAATAAACTCAAAAAATAGAGAAGCTGGAATATCATTGGATCATTCAAGCCAAAGTTATCCTTTCCAACATCGACAAAATTGGACCACAACTTCAACGACTACTTGTTGCTGCTAAGGAGAAAACACAACTACTCGGGTCCTACATGATCAACATCCTAGACTTGGATATGCATGAAAAGATGGAGAACTTATTGAGACTCGTCACTCTTAAAATCGACATACAAAATGCTCTCCATGCTTGGGAAGAATTCCAACAGCAACTATCAGTATATGTTGAAGCTATTGTAGAAGCATGTGTTAAGCAACAACCGTCCACCAATCATAACAGTCCATAATAAAGAGTAACACATGTTTTTTGTAGCTATTCAGGTAGAAAGATTGTCATCTCCTCATTTCTTCGGGACGAATAAATATTTTGAGGTCGGGGAGATGTTGGAGGAGCCGAAATCGGCTAGCCAACTAGGCCCTCCATTCGACTAATTGTAAAACAATAGATTATGTCAACCTCACAGGTCGTGTCAGTTAGTTGAATGGAGAGGTATTTATGTAACCTTGTGTAAATAATATAAATAGGATGGAGAGCCAGATAAAGAATAGGTTCAATTGGATGTACTAAACCCTTTATGTGTTCTTGAGTAATATAATACTTATTGTTCTATCCATCATTCCTTGTCTCTTTTCTATGTCATTGTTTGTATAAATCTGTAATATGTATCATTGGTAACTATGTAATATGATTGATTACAACAAATGTCTTTCAAGTTCAACTTCATTTCAACAATTCTATTTCTAGTGGCCACTGCTAGATTCAAAGTATTTCTTACATGATCTTTGACAGTGACTAATGAAACCTCCTTGTTTGAAATATTTATAACCTCTGAATACAGCTTTAAATATTTTTTTGAAGAAACATATTTATCTTTCCTATATTTATCATACATGACATTTCTAGATTTGAATTTGTCACTGGATCCTTCCTTTATTTCTAAAAACTTCTATTCTTGGATTTCAAAGGCTAGGCCTTTGAACTTTTCCTTCTTTTTCTTACTCTCAGCTTCAACTAATTCTCCCTCTTATTCAAGTTTATGCCCTTTTGGTGCCTTTGATTCTTCATCTTCAACCTCCATAACTTCTTAATGGCTTCTCTTACCAGCTATTTCCATTTTGCTTGAAGTTGGGATTATCATTGTCGTTGAATTTACTATAGCGGAGGGATTTACCTGTGGAGTATCTGTATCCTCAATATCTAATTGATAATCCATTAAATTATTCCTTTTATCTAATCCCTCCACCATCTGATGTTCAAATACTTTAGTCATATTCACATGTCTCCTCTGAGAGATGATGTGATGCGGATCATAGTTAACCTTAGTAGACTTCCTAAAATTCATTTCATGTAGAAGACCTTCCACCACATAGAGGGCGGCATTCTTCTTGATGATAAATGGGCCCACTTTCAAGGGAAATTTAATCTCAGAAGATTTTCTAAAAAATTTTAAGTGTTCATTTTCTACAATCAACTTCTCTCTAATGAACTCCAAAGTAAAAAATCTAGGTGTTAAGAATGTTGGTAAAATGTATGGTTCATGGACAAAACCATAAACTATGATTATAGTGTGTTCCTTCAACACATATTAGTCAACCATTCTTATGTCAAAAGAAAAGCACAATATTTCCTACATTTCTGGAAAAACTCTGGGAAACTTACTTTGAAACATCACTCCGTATATCTTTGCCTTTATAAGATTCATGTAATAAAAAGTGTTATTTCTAATCTTTGATGTAAACAATTTCTCTGGAAATTGCAAATTCTCTTCATTGAAGAATAAGAACATCTTAACCAAGTAGGATTGAAACCTGAAGTGCCTGTTTGTGTGGAAATTCACCAGTTGAGAAAGGATATTATCAACCAAGAATTCATCAAATTTAAGGCAGGGAAACTGATTGGACTATGACCCTGGTTGAATCATACTTATTTTAAACAACAAACTCAATAATAACTCTGGTACAAATATATTTGTATACATACCTAAATACCAACTCAACATGAAAATAACCAGTTGGGAATGTTAATTAAACAGACTAACATCAAGGGGAAGAAGTTGATTTGTAGTGGACATATCAGTCTTAAGGAATTTAGAGTAAAAGATTTGTTTTCCTTAATGATAACATGTTTAAATTGTTGAATTAGGTATGTTAAAATATTGTAACTTCGGAAGATATTCTATTGTACTTTTGTTGTATTCTATTTTGGAGATGTTCTTCCTCCATTCGAAGATGTCCTGAATGTAATTGGTCATGTAAAAGTCATGAAGTAAACCCTCCGTTGTAATACGGGGAAATAGTACCCACAAAAGTATTATATAAAATGTATTTTGAGTCTCCTAAGGTAGGTTGGCCCTAATTAGGGAGCCTGGTCGACCTAGTTAGTTAGTTGAGGCACTCACCTAATGAATATAAATAGGTGAGGTGCCTCTCTCATCGATACACATCTCACACTCAAGTATTGTTCTGGAGAGAGAGAGAGAGAGAAAGATTCTACTGTGGAAGATGAGGAACTATTTTTGTTGCTGGGGTTTTACACTGTCTTGGTCGAATTCTATACTGAGAAATTTTTGTGGGGTTTTCTCCCTTATGGTTTCCCCGAGAAAAATATTTGTGTTCTCTTGTGTTCTCTTGTGTTGTTGCATTTGTCTTTCTTTCAGTGACCCTTTGCTTATGGTTATGATTTCATGATGCTAAATGTTTTAGATCTTGTATAACCATTAAAATTCTAACCTGGTATCATAGATACCATGAAAGAATTCTTTGTGTAGCCGAAACAGTACTACAACTACAACTATTGAAGATTAGGGTTTCAAACTTGAAAACCCTAAAAGACCAAAACTAGTAATTTTGGGAAATTTTCCATATCTCGATATTGGAGAATTATTAGGAACTAAAACATTTATTGGCTGAAGATAAAATCCTGATGTGCCCTTTGTAAAAGTTCCATCCTCAGATTCACTATAATTTAGGAGATATGATTCCACCAACTCAGGGTTCTGGCCTCTCCCAGATTTCAACCTTGAACATGTGACCTAGGGAGAATCGCTATATCTCAGAATAGGAAGGTCCAAATGATATTTCATAAGTTGTTCCAGAAAGGGCACGGACTGTACTTTCTGTGGTAAAAAATTCAGACCCTAAAGGTGAATGAGTGACACGTGTAAGTCCGTACAAGTTCGCTATGATGAACAATCATGAAATAAGTCAGCTTGGGAAAATTATCATAAGTACCAATTGGTGAAAGCAATTCTGCTCTAATATATGGTGCAGAAAATAGGACAGGAGAGGATACCTCAGTGCAAAGTTTTAGACACATAGGAGCAGTAATTTCATAGATATCGCAGAAACAAGATCAGTCATTTCTACAGAAGAAACTAGAAAAAAAAAACTAGGGCTTCCTGTTCTAGGCACTTCCATCCACCAATCAGTTGATGAAGGAGGACCATCAAATTTTCCCTAAGAAGGTGCATCTCCCTATGTAAAAAGTTTCTCATTATGTGAACTTTCATTTTTTTACCTAACACTACCGCCAAAGAAAACTAGGGCATCAAATATTTTACAGTTCTGTCCACGGTTTTGGGAAAATAAGTATACTGCTCAGCTTGCCTTGAGGAGGTGCATATTTCTATCCAATCAGATATGAAAGATACTTAAGTTGAAAAAATAGGGTTTCTCTATCAAACCCTAGGTCCACCAAAAGTAGTCTTTCAAAAGATCCTTCAAGCAAACATCAAGTTGAAGCATTCTCACTGGTAAGTTTCATCCTCTCTATTTCCATTTGAGGTTCTCATTTTTATCATAACAACAAACAGTACCAAGCTTGAGGAAAATCTTGAAAGAGTCGAGAACTTCTAAGCATGGAATTATAGAGTGCTTACCATACTTGAAGAAGCATGCCATGAAGAACTATTTCAAATAAAAAGTTACAGATCTAGATGAAGATGAAGTCGAAGCCAAGAAGAACCTAGTAAAAACAAAGATGGGTATTTCTGCCTCCATTGGATCTCACAGGTATCATCCTTGAAGAATCCTAAGGATATCATGTTCAATGTAATGAATAGTATGAACAAAGATGACCTTGGAAACTCAAATCAAAGAATGTGAAGAAAAAATTTAATGATTACTTCACAAGAAGACCTCATCTCAAGGAGCAATTAGAAGCCGTTGATCAAGACAATGACAAAGAAGCAGAAGCATAAATTACAACTTTGAATGGTTTTCCAAATCCAGTCGAGAGAGTTGTCCTAGTAGGAATATCACATATGAATAAATGATTGATTTATTGAAGAAGAGATGACAATCAATCCCTAACAACCCAGGCCAAAAAGAAGAAGGAAGAACATTCCCGCCAAGAATAGAAGGACATCTCACAACTCAATAGTTTGGTTGTGATGGGAAAGGACACCTTGCGAAAGATTGTCTTAAGAAGGAAGAATGGTAGGATGACATGATCTAAGAAGTACCAGTAGATCATACACAATGATGTATGGATATGAGTTAGAAACATGGAGGGAATTTTTGTAAAGTCTTCCAAGTAAATCTCTAAAACTAAGTATACCGCCAATCAAAGTATCAAAAGATACAAAGCAAGGTTCATGGGTTCTATCAAAAGAGAGATTTGATTTTGGAAAGACATTGCTCTAGGTGCTAGACACATATCTTCAGTAATGGATATTACACTAGACAATTGGTATAATCAAAGTAAAAGAACAGATCAAGCAAACTATATAGAGAACCACCTGTGTAGAAGGATTTGTACAAACTCAGTAGGCACCCATGGGATAGCACATACAGTCACATGAGAAACTTGAGGATCAACTAGAGTGATGGATATCCCAACCTTTAATACAAGGTTGAAGATAGAATCCTATACAGGACAAGAGAAAACTTCCAACAAAGTTCGAGATGAAGTATCATGATATCTAGTAACATAGATGGATACAAAGAATACTAACAACAAAGGAGACTACCTATTACCCCAATGTCCTAATACAAATGCAGAGGGAGGATGGTTATCCACCTAAGAGGGAGTTACTACGGTATATCTCAAAGTTCGAGCATCTTGACATGATTCTTGAGATTAGAAGCATGATGAAATCGAAAAGATATTTTACTTATCCAAGTAAAATATGAAGAGCAAATGGTGTGGTACTTAAAGGGTATTGTAAAGGTATGATGACTTTGATTGAGTTGGTAGTACTGTGTACTCCAACATATTGTAGAAATAAAAGTGTTTCTCTAAATGAAACCAAGGATGAACATATTGTAGCTAAGAATAAAGCAAGTAAATATTCCTCAACTAATGAGGAATATGATCCAGAAGAATTATACCGATGAATATGAAGATTATACTCTTATCCATTTCATCATTGGATAAGAGGAGATGCACTGGTAAGACACACAGACACAGTTCTATGTGATCTATGGTGTAAGAAGACTTGCTTAGTATTTTCGATCATGAGCAAGATAGGAACGGGTCCTCAGAATCAGACGATGAAGTTGAACACATTTGGCAGAGACTCCAGTATTTAAAGAAGACAGAAATCAAGATGGATTCTACCAAACAAACAAAGATAAGTATTTGAATAGTCATTTCCTATATATTCAGATGTTCAAAGATGTGTACATGATATGTATTCTAGATTTAGGAAATGTATATTAGAATATTTGCAGTTTACTACTAGATGGGTAAGTGGCTTAGATGATAGTTGCATGATTATATATATCTTTATGCATTGGAAGTTGTCATTTTGAATATGTTATGAAATGTTTCTAATCATAACAATTGTATTTGACTTGTAGGAAGGATTGTATCCAATAACCTACAACAGAAGAAATGATGAAGTTACAAATGTACGATACAATTGCGTATGTACAAGAGAAGAATGACACAATTATAGATACACAAAAGAAGAATGATGCAAGTTGTAAATGTACGATGCAATTGCAGATTTACAAGAAGAGAATGTGGTTGAAGGGAGATATAAAGCTCAAGTATGTTCCCACCGAGGAACAAGTAGCAGATGTATTGACTAAGCCTCTGGCTCATGTAAAGTTTGAATACTTTTGAGACAATCTTGGTATAGTCTGAAAGGACCTCTCTCGAAAGAGGGAGTAACAGTAGATGTTGGATGTAGTGGTGAGCAGTTCAGTCTAGGGGAGGGTATGTCTGGCTAGGCTTGTTTGGCCCAAAAGGGTTAGTAATCCAAACTAAAGACTTGTCGATCCTAGGGGGCATTAGAGGAAATTTCAACTCAAAATGGACCTTTTAACCATAATTCAAATTCCATATCATCATGTGTTAGCCAATGAAATTTCTTTAAATTTGAAATACCGTATAGGTCTTAAACAATTTTTTAATATAAATTTGGGGATAAGTATCATAAAAAAAACTACTTTTTTTGTTCGTATTTTCGACATATCTCCCTGTGTTTTTACTCAAATTTCGATTGGGAGAGCTCCTTGGATGCGAAATTAAATTCCACATCCAACAAGTACCCACTCGACATACTTTTGATGGACCCTACTACCCCCAAAATAAGAAATACCTGGAAAAAAATGTGATGATGACATCGTCATCACATTTTTTTAGGTATTTCTTGTTTTTGGGGTAGCGGGGTCCATCGAACATCATCACATTTTTTTAGGTATTTCTTGTTTTTCAGGTAGCAGGATCTGTCAAAAGTATGGTGGGTGGGTACTCGTTGGATGTAGAATTTAATTTCACATCCAAGGAGCTCTCCCAATCGAAATTTGAGTAAAATCACAAGGATATATGTCGAAAATACGAACAAAAAAAGTAGTTGTTTTCTTTTCTTCCTCCAAAATTAATAAATATTATTTTATTATTTTTCTTAGGAGGCCCATTTTGAGTTGAAATTTCCTCTAATGATTAGTATGTCTAGCTAGGCTTGTTTGGCATGAAAGGGTTAGTAAGCCAAACAAGGCTTGTTTGGTCCTAGGGAAATCCATCTGTCTAACTAGGCTTCTTTGGCTTGAAAGAGTTATTAAGTTAGACAAAATGCCTGGATGGATATACCAAATAACTCACCTAGATGCTACTCTGAAGAAGATGAAGGGAAAGATGTATCCTATATATTGTTATACTGTTGATTGTTGATGACTGTTGAGATGCTTGATGGTTGTTACAGTATTGCTATACCGATTGATTGTTGATGACTGTTGATTGATGGTTGTCACAGTATTGCTATACTGTTGATTGTTGTTGATGTTTGATGATTTCTACAGTATTGTTATATTGTTGATTGTTAATGATTGTTGATGGTGGTTGCTAAGATGTTTTGATGATGGTTGAGTCGATTGTTTTGGTATTGTTATATCGATGCTTGTTGAGATGCTTGATGGAAAGATTGCTTCAGTATTGTTATACTGATTGTTGAGATGTGTGCCTCAGTATTACTTTATTGATGATTGTTGATTTAGTTGCAGTGTTGTTACACTGATGATTGATGATTGTTGAAGTTTCAATGTTACTACACTGATGATTATTGATTGTTTAAATAATTGCTAAGGCAAATTCAGTATTTCTATATTGATGTTGATGATGATGTTGCTTCAGCATGTTGATGTTGATGATGTGGTTATGGTCCCAACACCTTGTGTTGATGTTATGGTTTCAGCACCATGTACTGATAATGTTGATATGGTTGTGGTCCCAACACCCTGTGTTGATGATGTTTATGTGGTTGTGGTCCCAACACCTTGTGTTGTTGCTACTATGATTATGGTCTCAGTACCCTGTGTTGTTGATGTTGATGTGGTTGTCATCCCAACACCTTGTGTTCTTGCTGATATGATTGTGGTCTCAACACCTTGTGTTGTTAATGTTGATGTAGTTGAAGTCACAACACTTTGTGTTGATTATGATGATGTTCTAGCATCTCTATGTTGGTAATGCAGATGATGATCTAGCATTATAGATGATTTGGTTTTTAGTACTAACATGCTAATGAAGTTGTTGATTGTTTTGGTATATATATATATTGTTGACGCAGATGATGATGTTTCAGTATTTCTATACTGAATATATAGATGATGATGTTTCAATATTCCCATACTGAAGATATAGATGATGTTTCGGTATTTACATACTGAAGATGCAGATGATGGTGATTCAATATTTCTATGCTAAAGATACAGATGATGATGTTTCAGTATTCCCATACTGAAGATGCAGATGATGGTGATTCAATGTTTCTATATTGAAGAAACAGATGATAATGATGTTTCATTATTCCCATACTGAAGATGCAGATGATGATACTTATCATACGGATGATGACAGTTCAGTATTCACATACTGAAGATGCAAATGATGATGGTTCAGATGATGATGCTACAAGATGAGGATTCATCACTGATGTTGGCAAGTAGATGATTCGGAAGATGTTGATATTAAAGATGATGGTTCAGTGTTTACACACTGATGCTAGGAAGTAGATGATTCAGAAGAAGATTCAGTATTCACATACTGATGTTTCAGAAGAAGGTTCAGAACAAGATTCAGTATTCACATACTGATGTTTCAGAAGAAGGTTCAGAAGAAGATTCAATATTCACATACTGATATGGCAGGAGATGATTCTGTATTCACATATTGATGTTACAAAAAAAGGTTCAGTATTTAGAATATGATTAAGTATCCATATACTGACGTGACAGAAGATGATTCAGTATTTACATACTGATGCTACAGAAGATTATTTAGATGATTCAGTATCCACATACTGATACTACAAAAGATGATCTAGAAGATGATACTGATAGTAGATGATTGAACACATACAGAAGAAGATTTAGTATTTACATACTAAGATTATGGAAGATGATCCAGCTGAGACCTATGATGAAGATGTATGATGATGCTCCAAAACTTCCTATGACATATAGATATTCACCAGTCAGTTGTACAGTTGTAATGATGGTTGTTGTTGATGTAGAATACCTTCCTAGTTAAGAGGGAGTGTTATAATATTGTAACTTCGGAAGATATTCTATTAGACTTTTGTTGTATTCTCTTTTGGAGATGTTCTTCCTCCATTCAGAGATTTTCTTAATGTAATTGGTCATGTAAAAGTCATGAGGTAAACCCTCCATTGTAGGTCAGGGAAATAGAACCCACGGAAGTATTATATAAAATGTATTTTGAGTCTCCCAAGGTAGGTCGTCCCTAATTAGGGAACCTGGCCGACCTACTTAGTTAGTTGAGGCACTCACCTAATGAATATAAATAGGTGAGGCACCTCTCTCATTGATACACATCTCACACTCAAGTATTGCACTGGAGAGAGAGAGAGAGAGAGAGCCTACTATGTAAAATGAGCAACTATTCTTGTTGCTTGGTTTTTAGATTGTCTTGGTCGAATTCTATACTGAGGAAGTTTTGCGGGGTTTTCTCCCTTGTGGTTTCCCCAAGGAAAATTTTTGTGTTCTCTTGTGTTCTCTTGTGTTCTCTAGTGTTGTTGCATTTGTCTTTTTTTTAGTGCTCCTTTGCTTATGGTTATGATGTTATGATGCTAAATGTTTTAGATCTTGTATAACCATTAAAATTCTAACAAGGTCTTCCTCAACAAATTCTTCCTAATTCAAGGTAAATGATGACTAGACCTTGAGGGTATCTCTAATAACAAGGGAATTTATATGGAAAAGTATCTTAGATTTAATAGAAACCATTATTATTCTCTGATAAGGGGAATAATTTGATGCGCGCCAAGAAACAAATTCAAGGAAATTAAGGGTTTGGTCAGGGAAAAAATGGTGGAATTGGGACTGATAGACACCGTGCAGGTCGGTTCCTTGGTCTTTAAATGCCTGTAGTTTGGTTTTCATCTCATGGATTGGACCAAAACACAAAATAGTGTCAAACACATCACCATTCCTGTCTTTGAATATTTCCTCTAGTTTCTCAAATTCCTGGTCTCGTGCTTCTATTACACAATTAATGGGTTAATATGTGGCCTACATGGATTATTGGAGGTTGGAAAGGTATTTTTCCAACTTGGATTTGACCACATAGAGACACGTTCTTCTCCAATGCATAAAGGACAAATAACCCCAAACATGTGCCTTTTTACTTTATAATATCCTCATATTAGTGGTTTCAAGATCAGGAGTGGTTTTTTCCTACCGCTTTTCTCCCAGTGGAATGATCCTCCATCCGCCACGTGGAAGGAGGTAAAAATTTCGTTGGTCTGAGCTTCCTCCATTTCTCGTGCATGTTACGAGAGGGGAAATTATCTCTATTGTAGATCTAATATACCACTCATCTTAGGCTGTCGATCATTTTCCCCCTTTAACCTCTACCTTTTCATATTTTGTTTCTGACTAACCTTTTCTCTTGGCGTGTAACTGCCTCCAACTAACTCCTTATCTATCATTGATATGCTTGTCCCTTCACTATGAGTCATTGATTATATTCACCTCTTAACCTTTACCTTTGTTTTCTGTTGATCGTCCACCCTTCCTTTTAATGCGCAACTTTTCCTAGCAAATTCCATATCCGCCATCGATCTTCCCTATCTTTTACCTCCATCGTTGATTAAACCTGATTGTTAACCTTCTTCACCAATCATTCCATCGATCATCAACCCAATATTTCATTATGCATCTTCTGCTAGCGGAATCCTTACTCACCATTGATCTCTCTGATCCATAGATCTGGATCGTCAAACTTTTCATTATACACCACAAGTGCCTTTTGTTGTTCCTTTAGCCACTTTTAAACTTTATCCTATGGTTTCATGGAAAAATGAAAACCATGGTTTCTATTTTACCTCCATTTTACCGCCCACGGTCTCATTAGCAAAAAATCAAAGTTTTAAGCTCCTTATTTGGTCTTAAGCCCTATCCTCACTTGTAAACCAAAACAACGCTAAAAAGTGTTATGCACATTCTGCCATACAAAATGTTAAATGGAATCATGCCCAACGAAGCTTGTTGCCCTTTGTTATATGCAAATTATACCAAGTGTAAATAATCTTTCCATTTGGATGGTTCGTCCATCACATACATGTGAAACTTGTCCTCAAGAAACTAATTTACTCTCTATGTTTTTCCATAAGTTTGTGGATGGCAGGAAGAGCTAAAATTCAACTATGTACCCAAATCTACAAAAATACTTTCCCAGAATTTGGAATTAAATTTTGTATCTTTGCCTGAAATTATTGCCTTTGGCAATCCAAGCAAGCTAAAAAATTCCTTCATAATTTTTTTTCAATGGATTATATTTTATATGTATATTCGACTGGTATAAAGTGTGTTTATTTTGACAATTTATCCACCACAACCATGATGCAATCATGCTACCTCATAATCATTGGAAAACCCATAATAAAATCCATGGAAATTATTTCTCATGTCCATTCCAGAATTGGCAAAGGGTGCAACAAGCTTTCTGGGTGTTGATGCTAAACTTTTACTTAATACATTTCATGCACTTAGAACTATACTCAAGAATGTCTCTTTTCATCCCTGACAAAAAATAATTCTTCCTAGCTATAGAAATTGTTTTCTGATATACTAGGTGAGCATAATATGACATTTTATGGATTTCATCCATAACAATCTTCCTCAAATCTGCACATTAGGAATATAAACTCTATTTTTATAAATAATAATTCCACCATCTTCCGCATGATACCCTTCATACCTCTTTTCAAAGACCTATTGTTGTAATTTACCTTTTAATTGCACAAACAATTCATCTTCAACAAGATATTTAACAATCTCATGTCCTAAATCTGGTTGGAAAAAACTATTGGCTTCCACATGCATTTCTTGCACTGTTTTGCTTAGTGCATCAACCATTTTATTGTCTGTTCCCCTTATGTGTTTAATATCAATGTCAAATTCACATAAAAATTCCAGCCATCTAGCTTGCTTAGAATTTAATGTTGGTTGCTCAAATAAATATTTCAGACCACAATGGTATGTTCTTAACTCAATTTTCTTCCCATTAAGTAGTGTCTCCACATTTCCAAAGCATGCACTATGGCTGCAATGATCTAGATGGAGATCGGTGGCCACCCACCTATTCCACTGGCTCAAAACAATTGTCCATTATGGCAGTTTCCTAGTTATTTTTCTAGGGTTTTTCGAGTCCCAAACTTACGAAGCCATTTTGATGCCCTAAATGGCATTTTTTGGCATCGAATGCCTGGGCAATATCATGTCCAATACCAAAAAATTCCATTTCGGAATCGATATTGCCCGGGCATTCGATGCCAAAAAAACGCCATTTAGGGCCTCGAAATGGCTGCTAAAAAAACGCCATTTAGGGAAGAACTGGAAAGGTGGAAGGAGGCAAGCAAAAAGCAAGTAACACAAGGCCTAGACACTTTAGTTGAAGTTGCTTTTCAGTTTGAAGATCCACTTTCCAGCGAGAAAAAAGAAGAGCTTCTATGTATTGAATGTGGAGACTTGTTTAAATTGGCATGATATAAAGTTGATAAAATGAAAATAGCAGCCTGGAGACTGCCACATTCAGACCAAGGAAGAAATGAGACACTGTATGAGGAACCAACAGAAGAAACAAGGTTGGAAGAAGATTTGATTCCTGAGCAGGAATTACAAGAAAATGAGGCATTGCAGCCTCACCATTCAGGACATACTGAATTGCTTCTTCTGGAAGCAGTTCTAGGGAATTCAGTTCACTTCCAAACCAGGAGCAGCAGTCAGATGACACTGAGATTGTACAGGATCAGCAGTTGGATGACATAGAGATTGTGCAAGAGCAGCACTCATGTGACAAAGAGATTGTGTAGGAAGGAGTCCAGCAACCTGAGGAGATGGAAATAGAACATGACACTGCTACACAAGAACCAACATCTTCAAATTTGGTTGTTGAAACTGCTACGATGGAATTGAAAGAATCAGAAACTGTTACATAAGAATCAGTGTTTCTGAAAAAAATTGTTGAAACAATAGTCCAAACTGAAACTGCTGAAACACAGGAAGCAGCAGTTCAGACTGAGGCTAAAACTGTTGAAACAGGGGAAGTAGCAGTTCAGACTAAGGCTGAAACTCCTGAAACATGGGAATTAGTAGTTCAGACTGATGAGGAGGAAGCAATGGACGATATTCCAGATGTTCAAACACAAGAATCAACAACACTAGTGGAGGTTGTAGAACTTCAGGAGACAGAAGAGGTAACACTTTTAAATATTAAAGTAAGTAGATGGAAGCGTCATGCAATCCAATTTGATGAAGGTATGATTTCCCTTACTAAGCACAAAAATGTTATTTATTAATTAAGGGAACACTCGGTTGAGGAGATATTCTTTCAGAAAATTCGATGGGAAAATATGCAGGAAAAATTAAAAGAGTTGAATAAATATGAGTCTATGGAGAAAGACAAAGAAAAGATGCTCACTTTAACTCATGAGTTATTGAGTTGCAGAGCCCCCTCCTCATCCTATCCTGTATTCCTATTTGAATATATGAATCTGTTCCAGACTAAGGCTTTAAAGGAAGGAAGGCCATGGAAAATTGTAACACCTTCTCAATTTTTGGAAACTTTCACCCAGAGTGCATTTTCTGAGTAGAAATTGCTATGTGAATTACATCTGCATGATAGGGAATGTCTGATGGATACTAAAGCTAATGTAGTTCCCCATATTGGGGCATTCATTTAAGTTCATTTACTTCTTTTTTCAATAATCATCTGTGTTGATTGAGGGCCTCACAATCCATTCATAGAAATGAGAACAACTCCACTCTATGGATTCGTGGAGAACCTAAGGACCCTATCCGTATGATTGCTAGACATAGGAGAAACCTTAAATTTCCAAAGAAAGTCAATCAATTGATTGTATTTCAATAGAAGGTTATCTCTACTTGTGTTGATATGATATCTCGTTAGCAAGACATTTCTATGCAAGGAAGCAGTTAGAGGTGGGAATTTCCCCTATAGCCCTAAGGGAAAAAGATCTGTTTTCTTTTGAAAATTTTAAATATGCCATATCTAGAGTACATGGATATGTTAAATGTATGGATTCCTGTGGCCTAAACTGGTTGGGTTTTAGGTTTATATTTCCACTTATTTGGTGGCCATACAAAGACTACAAGGGAACCTACAGGATGACAAAGAAATCTGAAAGAGACTGTTGGGGTGATCTGATCATGAGCAATGGATTTTTGCAACTAGAGGAGGCACCATAGTCCTAAATTTAACCTCAAAAATATTCATAGGAAGGGTCTTGAATCTGATTCAGAATCATACTAGTTCAGATTGTTGCATGAGGACATGCAATCGGATAGCTGGGAGGAGATGTTGGGCCCTGAATTTACCCTTTTTTTCCCTACTCTGTTTCATCATTTCTCCCTACTTTTGTCCCCATTTTGCAGTTGAATCCTTATCTTTCTAATACAAACAAGCATAAGTATCTCAGGTATAAATCAGTATTTATTATTTCCTTTTATGCTTAGTTTCACTTACAATTATGAACTTTACCTTTCATATGTGTCGACCCGTTAATGATTTGAAAGAAGGATTCAGAATCACCAGGTGGTGCAACTGCAACAACTTGTAATATCTAGAAATTAATCCCGCTTGGCATTAACGAATGACGTGGTTAACATTAATGCAAAAGGAATCTCAAACATGCCTTCACGCTTTCAACTGAAACTCCCCGAGAATCTTCCACAGTTCGTTAGGCATGTTAATTCGTGGAACAACTTGAAGTAAAATCTTATTTATTCCTGAGTTGATTTTATGCAAGGGATTGATAGTTGTAACTATCTTGATGATTGAGCAACCTGAAGATCAAAGATCTTCATGGATACCCAAAGTTTATGTAACAGAATAGCTTTGCTCTTGTATAAGTATACACAGGCAGGGAGAGCCAAGGGTTCACGATATAGCAGAGTGACTGTAACTGTAACTATATTTTTTCGTCCAATTAATAAAGGAGTCACAATTCTTATTATCTCTCTGTTGCAGCCTTTGTGAGCTTTCGAAAACATCTATGTTTGAAGGGCAGGGCCCGCCTTCTAATAGAGTTGTTGATAGTTTAGATTCTTTAGTATTTTATTTCTGCTTTGTGTGGAGTTTCAGTTTGATATATCTATATGGTTAGCTGCAACTGCATTCATCTAGTGATTTCTAGTGATTGCATTTTTCGGTTTTATTTGGTTTGATGTAGGTGGTGTGGTGTGACAATCGACTGTGTAGTTAATCTTTCCTTTTATGCAAAAGTGTGTTAGTAGTTTTTACAGACTTGCTCAGCTCCGGTGTTGTGTGTGTTATTTTTTCTTTCTAGAGTTTTCTTGATTAGATAAGTCCTTTGCTTTGATGAATTTGTTGTTTGATTAGTGAGTAGAGATCTTTCTGATTTGGTAAATTAGACTTTTATTTCCTGCAAAAGTAAATCTAATTGGATTTCTCCTTAGATCATAAACCTTAATATTAACATGATAGGAAATAGAAGTTCTTTTCAATTCCTAGATGGGTAATGTTATTTTGATTTCTTACAAGGAGATGAGTTGCCTGTGCAGTAATTAGAATTGAGTGATTTTCATTTTACTTATCAACTACTAAATGTAATTTCCCCGGTTTCGACCCTGTTTGCATGATGTATATATTATAATTAATCATGGTGAGGAGCTCAAGGTAAAAGCCCCACCATCGATTTGGTTGTGTATGTTTCGGCAATGGGGATAATTGCCGATGGTATGTCGTGCTATCCGGCACATTTTAATGTGGCATCATGTAAACACTCACATCAATTAAAACTAAAACCACAACCAGCTACGGCAGTGCAACGTTGAATGAAAAGGGCATGGTTCCAATGGATAAGGGGTGGGGGATGTCAAACCTTGGTTATGGGAAAAACCGATGTTTCACCACCTTTGTTATTTGTCACCTTTTTGTCTCATCCAACCTTGTCAACCTGTTTAATGTTTTTTGGGTAGCTGAGGAGTAATGGATGCTGGTGGTTGAGGCAGTTAATGCCTTTGGGAGTGGGGTGGCAGGACTGTCAGTACTTTGCCCACCTGCCCACTCCACCCACGTTTTCCATTCTTCTCCCTCATGCACTCTTCCCTGGCCAGTTCACTCTACCCACGATTTTGGCTATTCATCTCCTCACCCAGACATTCATCTTCAACCCCACGAGTTGCAAAACACCCACGAACTGCAAAATCGCGTCCTTCCTGTTGTGTGTGCATCCACGGGAAAAAACGGAGCTGTTTTTCCTCACGGAGGGCCTCCATTGTCTGTTCTTTTCCTTGCTGGGTCGGATTGTTTACCCACGCACAGGTATTCTTCTGTTTGGGGCGCACATAGTGAGCTGAGAGTCGTGCTCTTGCATCCACGACTGACTGTGAAGGGCCATTCATGTTTTGGCTGTCTCACAGATTAATTGGGTCGTTTTTCCCTGCAGTAAGTTGTGCTCACTGGTAGATTTCGGGGCTGTAGTCTTCCCCATGTTGTGAATGTAATTGTTGTTACGTTTGGGGGCAGTTGTCAATTCGAGTGAGAGTCATTTTGGCCACGATAGGGCCAAGAATGACTCAAGAATTCGTTTTCCCTGTTTAAGCTGTGACAGCTAAGTAATTGTCTGAGTACAATGGTTAGTCTTCGGACTGTGCTGGCTTGGCTTGTTTGTTGAAAGCCTGTGAAACCCAGCTGTGTTGGTTTGTTGTTTATGTTCCCTTGGCTATGTATAAGCCTGCAATTGACCCTTATTCCGGAGGAATCATGCCCAGCTCGGGGGTGGCAGCGTTGCTGAGAGACTGATGAGCACGCTGGCCTATGGTTGGGTGGAACGTTGTAGCGACATAGCTGGTTGCGGGTTAATTCTTCATCAAAAGATAAGTACTGCCGGTTACTTCATCTCTGTAATTTATATTGATGTTAAATGCTAGAATGTCTATGTTTGCTTCCGCTGATTGTTTGAAGGACTGTGCATCCTTGTATGATGAATTATGCCTGTTGTTTAGGTTTTAGTTTTAGCATTGATCTCCTCTGATTTATGTTCATGGGTTGTTTGCCCAGCTGTGTTGATGTTCATCGCGTCCTCTTCGCCGGTCGGAGGCATGGGGACGTGACACTAAAAATGTTTATGCATATACTTTGCTAATTTCCTTTGAAATAACAGACTTTCCTGGGTTTACAATTAAATATTGAACACTCTTCATGTTAAGTAAGTAATGAGTATATAGAGTGCCCAACACTTACTACAAGAGAATTCTGGAGTGTATGACCTATCTCTATAAACTCTTCTTGAACTATGGAACCTCTTATGAGAGTGCCTCCTTGAGTTACTCCCATTATTTTCTCGATTTTATGAGAATTCCCATAGTTAATATTCCTCTAAATATATGTCAAACTTTGAAGCATAGATGCATTTACCTGATTCTATTCTTCTTGAGCTCTAATCAGCCTTTCATTGTTTTCTCTACAACTCTGTAATTCCACCCTTAGGCTACTCATGGTTTATGCAATGTCTAGGAGAGTCATTTGGTTTCTCCTACCATTGGATTATGTCTCTACATTTTCAATCTGTATGTTCTCTGCCATTGCATCTGTCTCGGCTTCATAATGGTCTTGTGCATAATTCATAATGATGATTTTCTTGGCCCAATCAAGACCAACGGTTTCCAAGCTGAACTATCATTGAATGATTAACTTTTAACTGTCTCTGGTATATTTTTGAATTTGCAAAAGTGTTCATGTAAACACAATTGTTAGATTTATTACATGCTCATAAATAAATATTCATTTTTATATATTCTGGAAAATATCCATATTGATGATTTTGTCAAATTATGGCTATCAACACTTTTTCAGTAGGTGTATTTAACCCCAGAGGCTAACTTCAAACACCTATAGAAAATAATGTACGAGGAATTAGAACAAATTCTCTATTTTCCTGGATAATATGTGTTATGAGGATTACTCAGCAACTTCCCTCTCCTTGATGTGATGTTCCAGTCATCTTTTATAAAATTCTGGAATTTACTACTTTTTTTCTTCGTTTTCCACTTTCTTCAGACTTTAAACTTTCTAGTTCTGTAGCATCCACTCTTATTCCAAAATCTGACTAATTTTTCTGTTGTTCCAATGGCCGCAGTTGAATCTCAAATCCAACTTTGTTGATATAAAAAAATGGGGGTCAAGGGGGATTGCCCCCTTGCGTCCTCCCTGCGGAGTTGCAGGGTGGGGCGACGGAAACACCCTCATTTTTTTTGTACACTATTCCATTTCATATAATCTAGCACAAGAGTTCGTTACCATTTTTCTGCTAATGTGGTATGGGTATTGACGTGGAATGACACATACCTACTGAGGTGTCAGACATGTTTGACATGTTATTATGTGATGGCCATGTCACCCTCCTTCAGATACCAAGGAATAATACCATATGACCTTAGGCAAGAACGCGAAAATGATATTCTCCTTTACCACAAGTGGTAATGTGCCCTCATGAAAGTGGTTTGAAAAATGTCCTTGGGAAGGTATTGTCAATAAAAATTTCACACACGTTCCAAGCAGTTTTTGGACCAAAGCATCCTCGTCTCATTTTATCCAGTGGAGAATTTACCAGTGAGTTGTGATTTATGACCATAGATATTCCAAAATATCTGACAGTAGAATCTATGTCTGCCCAGTATTAACCACAACATGCATTTTCGGCGCGTGATGCGCCATGACCGTCAATCTACCTAATATTTGATGGTTTGATCTCCTCCCCCTTTGGAGTCCATCATAAGTAGACACAACTTCACCCAAATCTTATTTGGTTTGTCTGAATCAGACCCTATGCTCATGTGGCTCCTCCACGTCACTTATCCACATGGCACAGGTGGGCCCCACCTACAATTTACCCAAATTTTTTAAAATTTCATGTTTTTACAAAATTCTAATTGGGTTATAAAAGGATTATTTTGAACTTAATTCGAATTTTCTCTTAACACCTTGTCCGACACTTGACAATACCCAACTTCCATAGAACCATTTCCATTGCAACTTTGTGAATTTCAAAAATTTACCTCAACCAGTTTACCTCTCCCACTGGTAAACCACATATCTGACCTCTAGATTGGCCAGAACACCATGCAATAATTAATCCACTGGTTTCTCATAATATACTTTCATCCGCAACTCATATTTTTTCTATAATTGTACATTTCTGGCCCATACAACTCTTGTATTGCAACTAGAATCTATGATACCACTATGTAACGTCCCCATCCCTCAATCCGGTCGATAGGAGGGGACATTAACTAATTTGGGCTCTCAAAAATATGCCCCTATCCATGATTACAAATTTCATGATAGTAAAATCATGTGCGCATATGTGTAAATAAAAAATACATAGCAGAAAAAACTTGACCATACACATAGCATGCATATGCAAGCATACTCATTATAGGCAACAAATAAGCATTGCAAATTCAAACACGAAAGAGAATACTTATATGTAATAAATAAGATCCAAGCAGCTGGCTGTGTAAGCGATATTTCCACCCAATTGTAGGCACTCTGTCCAACATATACTCTCTCTGTTGGGAGGCCACCCCCAAGCTGGGCTATGAGGCCACTAAGGAAAAGGAAACACCTACCCATTATGATCTCTATGCTTATCCAAAACTCATATAGATCTCCACATTGATCTCACTTAACATCACAACTATGTCACTCGTTCAACTTTCCCACACAACACAAGGAAGGCATTCCCCTTCACCGATCCATAGTTCCCTCAAGGAATCCAACCCTTACAATGCTTACTAGTGTGTGTAGTAAGATATCAACTTGTTGTATGTTGTTGGAGAACCTACTATAGCCCAAATTATGGCTTGTTAAGCATAAAAAAGTAGCATAACTCCATTGGTAAGGGTTTCTAGATTTCCCAACCTCTATTCTCACCTACAATAAACTATTGCCTTCACAAAATTCAGCTCTTCTCACCAAATTCAAATTTATGGGTTCAACACAATCTCGTAATAGACATCAACAATAGTAAGAAACTCTACATAGTGTAGGAAAACATGCATGAGAGAATGATCAAAATGGCGTTGAATCCAAGGGATATGATATGATGGTCAAAAGACAATTGACATAGCTTCTGACCATAGAAGAAAAGGACTGTTAACAGTTGGCATAACTGTCATCACCCATATTGTTATAACGTCATTTGCCACACCTGATACATGATGCTTTGATGGCCTATCCATGTCCATATGTAGACTCNATATATATATATATATATATATATATATATATATATACTCGGGTCACAATTCTACAACCCATGTATACGCAGCTTGCACCACTATCACCCGCATACATCGGGAAATGTGCTAAAAATATATATATATATATTTGGAGTTTCCCCCCACTAAGTAACGAAGGACTTGTCCCTTAGCCTTCCATATGCCACTCCACTTCAACCTTTCACCTCCTATTTAAGGGCTATATATTGAGCTACTATGAAGCATTAGGGGGAGGAGAACTTGGAGAGAAAATATACTATAGTGGAATTGTGCTCCATTCTTATGTACTTGAGTCTGCATCCCTTTGTCCTTGAAGCATCCATTAGTGCTGTTTCCCGAGCTTTCCTTGATCTTTGTGATATTGCCTTTGTATGGAGGATTGAAGTGGTGGAGGCCCGGGTGAAGGGACTTAGTTTCTCAATTCCGACGAGGTGCCAATAGAGTTTGTCATATTTATATTTGTTCATATTAATAGAAATATCCATTTTTCGTCCATTGTGTGTGTAATTATAAATATTTGTTATCCATGAATGTAATTTCTTTGGTTATGTATTGGAATATAACATGCTAGATTAGATTCTAACACTTTACATATATCATGCTTGTATATCTTCTTGTTGTTGAAGACAATGTGTAGGTACAAGTTTGATTGAAAGGTTAACAGGGATTGACTTCGAACATCCAAAATAAGGCACATCCCCTTGGTCCCTTAGTGTTAGTTTCACTTGTATATTTAGCATGCTTGGAAATGGGTTTATTTATGGTGTCATCCTGTCTGTTCATGTGGTCCACCCCAAGCCATATGAGATCTTCTATGTAACACCCATGCTTTAATAACTACATGAAGTGACTTTCCCCACTACCTCACACATGCATTCAATGATTGGGTCAATAATAAAAAAGGAATTAATTGGCTAATTTAAAGCACTTGGCAGATTTTTGGATGAGTTCTAAGGTTGACAGTTGGAAGCATAGGATTTAGTTTCCACATAGTCCCCTTTTCCTCTTCCCCTCTAGTGGAATCATTGGCTCTCTAGTGCTCTTCACACAACCATCTTGGACCATTTTATTAATTTCCAACACAATATTTACATACATTTCGAATTGGCACGATAAGCCAACCATAGGGTCCAAATAAGAATATATACATCATACATGCCTATCCATTCACTAGTCGAGCCTTGGCCTTGATTTCCGCACTAGGAATTCATACTAGTGTATTTACATCATTTACATCATTTTGATTAATTACATCCCAAGTCAAAATTGGGGGTATTACAATTATCAAGTCCAAGAAGGTCACTTATGCTAATTTTGTATATGACAATAGCAACTTGGAGGAAGTGTCTCCTTACAAATATATAAGAATTGATATTCATCGCAAGCTCAATTGGAACTATAGCATCGAGAAACGGATAAATGTGGGGTGGAAAGCTTATTTTGGTCTTGAAAACAATTGTAAATCAACAAACCTTGTGATGTGGGATAAAAATAGTTTCTTTTTTTAAACTCTTGTCATTCTCATTATCTTGTATGGTTGTGAATCTTGGGGTTATATCCAGAGAATCCTGGAGAAATATTGAGCAAATCTGGAAGCATTTATAACATAAAACCTCAAAATTAAATATTTGATGTTTATAAGATATTTAATATTGTATAACAATTTTTTTTATACAAATGTGTTAAAAGATATTATAAAAATAATAATTATAAAGTATGTATGCTTAATTTTTATAGTCGAGTGTTATGAATTATAAGTAAAAAGTTAATTAAATGAATTATAAATATACCATTTAAATATACGTTTCAGAACCATTTAAATAATATAATTAATTTTAATTTTAAATATACCATTTAAATCAACATATGTTGATTCCTTCAAAATTATAAACAATTTTAATTTTAAATATACCATTTAAATTAACATATGTTGATTATTTCAAAATTATAAAAAATAAAATATTGCTTCTTAACAATTAAACTTTTCAAAACCTTTTACAACTTAAAGTGTATAATAATCCAAATTTAAATTATAAACAAAAACCTAACGTTTTTTTTTCACGCAAAAAAAACAAAAAAAACCAACGTTGCCATGTGCGCTCGCTTTCCATCATAATTTGTGGTGCCCTATTTCTCACGTTATAGTCACTTTCTAATGGCATATTAATATATCGTAATCTAATGGGCATCAACAACTTTGACATAAAGAAAAATATGTTTATTTTGTGGACATAAAGAAAAATATTTTTATTTAGTGGTAATATTTTGGTAAAGTTTTTTGGGTTGGGAAAAATGAGTTATCTAAAAATTTGAAGATTTAAGTTGGATAGTATTTTTTTTTTCCTTAAAATTTGGTGTTTTTTTTTAAATTTTGCAAATTTGAAGTTAACTATGTTTTTATGGTAGAAATCGATTCAACTCTCTCATAAACCTTTGAGGCATCCAAAATTCCAAAACTTAATAGTTGTAACTTGTATTTTGGAAAATTTCGACCAAATTTATTCAAATTTGTGTTAGGAAAAAAACATTATTTCGACTGAAATTGCCGAAGTTTTAGACTATGCGTCTTCAAAAAAGAAGTGGTTTTTCCTTTTTCGTGATGACTAATAAATGAATAGGATTCTCAATTCTTCTTGATAACCAAAAAGATGTTAATGTCAATGTCATATTTTGCGAGTGTTTGGTTTTATGGGAGTTGACCTTGGTGGGAAAGGATTGTTGGAACAATGTAGAAATGCTTCCCGAGTATCTAGGATTAGGGTTGATGTGTACTTTCTATGTTTAGTATGTAGAGGTTTCAAATCCACATCTTATGGATCTAGGTGTTGGTTTGTTATGATAAGCTACATCTATATATTGTAATCACTTCACATTAATCAATTGAATTCGTTTGATCATTCCTTGTGTAAGCGAGCCTATGAGCTCTACTCTGTCTGCCTTCTTAATTCTTAGTTGGTATCAAAGCACCAGGTAAGTGCTGAGTGCATGCAAGCGTTGAAGGAACCAAATTTTTTTTTTCTTAAGAGTTGTTGCCATAATCATGGAGGAGAAGGCTGATGTCTGGAGAAGCGTGGAGAAGAGCTGCCATCAGCGTAGTCAAGCTTAATATCACAAATTGTGCATAGGACACCTATACTTTCGCATCTTGCTTCTCAAACGCCAAAGCAGAGATCAACGTTGGAGCTGAAGTGTGGAGAACACGTGGATAACCGACTGAGCAGAGGACGTGGAGTCTGTGGGTCTCTGTTTGTATTCATTTTTCTTGTAGTCGTCGAAGCGTGAAGATCACCTGCATGAAGTGTTCGGCTGGAGAAGCGTGAAGATCGCTGCTGTATAAGTAACTGCCACCACCTGAAAGAGAATGTTGTCGAGGTTCAGCTAAAGACCACCGCTAAGCATGGAGATCACGTTCAACTCAGTGCGTAAATTTTTTTTTCTCTGACAAACAATCTTGGCACTGCCTATCAGCTAAAGGGTAGGAGCGGTGCCTCCACCAAATTTGCAAAGGGAGAGTGGTGGTACCGCCTTTCAGCCAAAGAGGAGAAGCGGTGGCACCGTTGAAACAATGAAGAAGAAGAGCGGTGCTCAAGGCTTCCCTTGCACCAATTTTGGGCACCGCCCCCAGAAACGCCTTTGACAAAAAGAAAAGGTGCGGTTCTGTATTTTTTTTCCTATTGATTATAGATCATCTGAAACAAGGTAAAAATGGCAAATCCACCTCTTGTTGATACGTATATCAATGAAGCATCCAAATTAAACGGTGAAAATTATGTAAATTGGAAATTTAAGATGATGAATGTGCTTGAATCCACTAATGCGTGGTCGATTATGACTGGTGATGAGCCGAGGCCTGCAACTGCCGCATTGCTTTCGGACTAGAATAAGTTGGAGCTGAAAGCAAAACTGACATTGAGGATGTCTATTAAAGACAACATCATTCCACATATCAGAAACTGTATGACATTCAAGGCAACATGGGACACACTCAAAGGCTTGTATCAAACAACTGATGCAAATCGGGTTTTGTTTCTCAAAACCAAATTATTGTCAATCAAAATGGAGGCTCATGAAGGGGTAAGCAAATTTATTTCTCACATTAAAGAACTCAGTGATAAATTGGGTGACATAGGTGAAGTTGTTGAAAGTTTTGATTTAGTAACAGTCACTCTAAAAGGCTTATTGCCATACTAGAAAGTGTTTATTTCAGTACTTGCAGCTAGAGAAAAACCCCCAAATTTTGAAGAACTTACAAGGATTCTAATCCAAGAAGAAGAAAGAATGAAGAACTATGATCTGAATGCTAGAGGTTCATTGGCACTAATGGCAAGAGGTCAATATCCACACAGAGGCAAACCATGGAGCAGACCATGGAATGGAGACAGGGGTAGATTTCATCAAAAACATAAAGGTATGGCTCAGACTGATTCTGATAGAAATAATGTAGATGGTTATCATCGGGGAAAACGAAGACACCTCAATAGAAATCATTATTAGAAGAAATTCTATAGAAATAGAAACTACAATGGAAGTCACAATGGAAATTTTTGCAAATACAGACACCTCTGAAATTAATGATTTTAAAAATCTGACATTATTTATTTATGAAGATTCTCTGTCTATTGAGACAGACGATGAGAATGCATGGTTCATAGATTCAGGTGCATCTGCACATATGTCTTGTAAGAGAGAATGGTTCGATGAATACAATGAGAAACATGATGGCACTCATATCTATTTAGGAGATAATAGGTCACACCAAGTGTAGGGTTATGCAATAATAAAAGTGAAATTATCTAATGGTCAATTGAGACAGATTCATAATGTCATGTATGTTCTTGGCATTAAGAAAAATTTAATATATGTTTCAACCATAACCGAGAATGACCTAAAGGTAGAGTTTGGCAAGTACCAGTTCCATATCAAAGACATTCAAAACCACTTCAAGATTGTTGCTACAGGTTCAAGATGTGGAGGACTGTACAAGCTGGATGTGATCAAAGACGGTCATCGGGCACTTGCATCCACCGTAATCACCACAGAGGAACTTTGGCACCAGAGGTATGGCCACATTAACCACCATGATCTTGTATTACTTCAAAAAAAATCTATGGTTGAAGGTCTGACTGTAATAAAGAATGAACATTTAGAATGTAGTGCATGTGCACTTGGCAAACACCATCGAAATGAATTCCCAGTACATCAAGAAAAGAGGCAAACTGGTCTGCTTGAATTAATTCATACAGACCTATGTGGACCTATGCAAACTAGATCTTTAGGAGGTGCATCATATTTTCTGACATTTATTGATGATAGATCTAGATACACATGGGTGTACTTCATAAGGAGGAAAGGAGATGTATTTGAATACTTCAAGGGGTTCAGAACCATGATTGAAAAAGCAGACAGAAAAATGCATTAAAATTCTCAGATCCCACAATGGTGGTGAGTACATGTATGGAGATTTCAAGAAATACTATAAGGAGAATGGTATCGAACAACAGTTTACATTATCGCACACTCCTCAACAAAATGGGATAACAGAATGAAAGAACGGAACACTAGTTGAATGTGCACGCATCATGCTACAAGGTAAGCAAATTTCGAATGGTTTTTAGGCAGAAGATATGAATACTACTGTATGTTTGAAAAATATCAGTCTGACAAAGAAATTAGAATTCCAAACACCATTTGAGGTTTTCAATGGATATAAACCACAAGTTAAGCATCTACAAATCTTTGGTTGTAAAGCATTTGCCCACATCCCAAAAGATGGTAGGAGGAAACTAGATGCTAAATCACTTGAATGTGTCTTTGTTGGGTATTGCAATGATCACAAAGCCTATAAGTTGTTTCATCCTAGCACTCATAAATTAATTGCTAGTAGAGATGCGGTGTTCCATGAACATACATATGCAAGTAACAAAACAGAACAAGGGCATAGTCTGACTAACAATGATGAATATGTCAAGTTAAACTCAATAGTTCAGGAGCAGGAAGTGGAAGAGCCACAGAGAAGTAGGAGGAACAGAATAGCAGCAGCAACAGTGAAAGAAGCAGAAGCAACAATGAAAGTAGCAAAAGAAGAATGAGTACTTCTGCAAGTTCAGAGGAAGACACAACAGAAAGCAGAAGGATTATTGATGGAACCCCTGCAGGTAATTTAATGCTAAGAAGGTCAACAAGACAGATTCGTCCCCCCTCCAAGGTACAATGATTATGCTCTAATTTCTAATATAATGAATATCAGTGAACCAATGAATTACAAACAAGCCAAAGATAAAGCAGAATGGGTTGAAGCAATGAATGAAGAATATAACTCAATTATGAAAAATCAGACTTGGGAATTGACTGAGTTACCAGAGGATAAGACACCCATAGGCTGTAAATGGTTGTTTAAATATAAGCTTAAATTAGATGGTAGCATAGAAAGATTTAAAGCAAGACTAGTAGCAAAAGGCTATACACAAAAGGAGGGAATTGACTTTGAGGATACTTTTGCACCAGTAACAACACTAAACACAATTAGAATTCTGGTTGCATTAGCCACAGCACATAAATGGAAAATCCATCAATTAGATGTAAAATTTTCTTTCCTAAATGGTGATTTAAAATAAGAAGTCTACTTAGTTCAGCCTGAAGGCTTTGTACAAAAAGAACAGGAACATCTTGTATGTAAACTAAAGAAAGCTATCTATGGATTAAAACAGGCTCCTAGGTCATGGTACATAAAGATTGATACCTTCTTTAATCAGAAAGGTTTAGTTAAAAGCAAAAGTCATCCTAACCTTTACATGAAGAGAGATCAGGAAGGAAATATTTGTTTGATATCTTTATATGTAGATGATCTCATCATTATAGGGAATGCATGTAAGTTGATTACATAAATAAAAAATAAACTGTCACAAGAGTTTGAAATGAAAGACCTTGGAGAATTACATTACTGTTTGGGACTTGAAGTTTGGAGAGAATCTGGCAAAACAATGATCACTCAAAGTAAGTATGTAAGGGAAATACTGAATAGATTCACTATGAGTGATTGCAAAGTATCAACAATTCCTTTAGAACAGAATGTGAAGTTATGCAATCAAGATGGATCAAAGGATGCAGATGGTACTTTGTATCGACAGTTGGTGGGAAGCCTGAATTATCTCACTACCACAAGTCCAGATATATCATATGTAGACAGCATTTTGAGCCAGTTTATGGCTAAACCAAATGACACCCATTGGAAAGCTACAAAGAAAGTCCTTAGATATCTGAAAGGGACAATGAACTTTGGTCTTTTATACACTGATAAGTTTGATGTTCAATTGCCAGGTCTTTCTGATTCTGATTGGGCAGGAAATCCAGATGACAGAATATCTACTACAGGATATGCATTCAACATTGGATCCGAAGTCGTATCATGGAGCAGTAAGAAACAACCAACTGTTTCTCTATCATCCACAGAAGCTGAATACAAAGCCATGTCTAGTGCAACATGTGAAGCTGTCTGGTTGAGGAGGATTCTTGAAGACATTGGAGAAAAGCAAACAAAACCCACAAAAGTATATTGTGACAATCAAAGTGCAGTCAAATTGGCACACAACCCTGTTTATCCTGCAAGGACAAAACACATTGAACTGCAACATCATTTTATCAGAGAAAAGATTGAGTCTAAGGAAATTAAACTTATTTATTGTAACACAAGTGATAATGTCGCTGACATATTTACCAAACCTGTTAGCAAGATTCACTTTGAGATCCTTAGGCAGAAATTAGGTGTTGTAGAAAATCCATTTCTACATTAAGGGGGTATGTTGGAATAATGTAGAAATGCTTGCCGAGTATCTAAGATTAGGGTTGATGTGTACTTTCTATGTTTAGTATGTAGAGGTTTCAGATCCACATCTTATGGATCTATGTGTTGGTTTGTTATGATAAGCTACATCTATATATTGTAATCACTTCACATTAATCAATTGAATTGGTTTGACCATTCCTTGTGTAAGCGAGCCTATGCTCTGCTCTATCTGCCTTCTTAATTCTTAGTAGGATGATATTGCTTTCAACCACTTGATTTACAATGACAAATCCTCTTTAATTTATGTTATTTATATGATGTATTACAAGTTATTATTATAGTGGTATATTTGTATATATGTTTTTGTTTGGTTGTGTGCAATGGTGCATGGATAGGATTTAGATGGTAGACTTGGGACTTAAGAATGCAAATCTTCAATTCATACAAATGACAATGTATTGAATCAACAGTGCATTAATATGAGCAATGCAATAAACCATCTAAGATTGGCCTTATATGCACCTTAAGTTTGCAAAGCTAAAATATATGATGTATCTTCAATTTAATAAATGGAAACATACTGAATCAAGATGGAGGTGGGTTAGAATTTCAAAGACATGACTTCTCACATTGCAATCTCAAGGTGCATATTAGTCCAAAGTTTAGATTGGTATGTGCTAGTTTTAACTATGCGTTGCATGCAAATCCTTTGACTGCGACATGCTATATTGGGAGCTTGAGGCATATTTCTAGTTCAGATAATAGAAAATTTATTGACTCATATTGCAATTAGTGAGTCGGACATTAGCACAAGTATGTCTAAGTTTGAGTTTGATATACACTTTGAGGATGATAAGCTCCAGGCTAAATTTCTCTAATCCACAATGACAATGCATCGAATCACAATGGGGTTGATGGGATTGATTAAACTTGAGATATGAAAATTCTAGTGTTTCAACTTTGTGGTGCAAATTAGATTATATTTTAGATGAGTGTGTTATAACTTTAATTGCGTGTTATGGGTAAATATTTTAATTTCTATATGGTATATTGGGAGGTATAGGATGCATATTTATAGTTACAAATAACAACATATAGAATCAATATGAATATTAACATAGGGAGAGAGAGAGGAGAAGAGAGGAGACTTTATAGTCATATAAGTTATTTCAAGATGCCAAAAGATAAGTGTATCCCACAATTTTTCATACACACCCACATAAAACATTCCATAGAAGAGAGGGGAACATCAAGCAAATAAGCATATCCACCCCGGAACAAATCAATCACATAAAGTCATAAAAGATCAAGTTTGACATCATGAGGGTCACCTTACTAATGTAGGTGTTATGGTTTTAACTACATGTCAATCTCAAATTTTTAATTGTGTAGTGTGGATTTCTAGCTAAGTTGACTTAAATGTAGTTATATACACCATTTTCAAAAGTAGTGAGTTGAGGATGGTGAAGATTAGTATCCATTTGGACCAACTTTGGTCTATCACACCTTAAAATAGGTAATAAATCACTTGGTTTTCTTTAGAACTTTTATTTTTGTGTGCTAAAAAAGAGTGAAGAGAAGCATTCCTAGTTACCACAGTTAATAAGTTAATATAGATAAAATTTTATAATTGAAGTTTCAGAACGACTTTTCACAAAATTCCTTCTAAATTTTAGGAAAAAATTCCACCCAAAAAACAAGTTTGTATCTACATGATACCAACCAGCTATATAAATAATAGGAAACATATATAAACTTAGGGACCTAGGATGTTTATGGCTAGGCATTTGCTTCAAATTAAAGTCCACTTCCATGAGAATTGGGGGCTAGCCCCTTCCTGAGGAGCTTTAGTTGTCTCATTTTCTTATTTGGTTACTTGCCTTATCTTCCCTGATCCTCAAATATTGCTCTTGAATCACAAATAGCATTTAAATAAGTGTTTCATACTTTCGGTCCAATAATTAAAGTTCACACTTTCTTAGTGCTATATTTCACTTCCCCTATGGTCCTTTGCTATGAAGGTTTTGTTATGCTAATAAATCTATTATTTTCAAAAAGTTAGTTTTTGACTTATGGAAAACCTGCATTTTTTTTCTTCAGAAAAAACCTTATATCTAGAATCCATTGTAGAAGTTTCTTATCAATTTGGTTTGTGTAGGTCCTCCCTCATTCATCTCTAACTGAGTTTCCATTCTTGTTAAATACTTCTTTTAGAAAGCCTAAAAACACTTATGGTATCCTTCTACCTTTGCCATAATTTCCACCTTAGCTCAAGAAGAATACAATACATATTCCAATGCCGTGGAGATACTGTTTACCCTAAGTTTACTCTATTTCACTCTTGGACTGGAGCCTTCATCGAGAGCCAAACCATCTCCTATGAATCCATGCTATTTCATAATTTTCCTACCATTTTTTCTTCCTTGTAAAGACTTTGAATAAAGCTAATCGCATTCCCCAATTGAAATCATCCTTCCATATGAAAGAGACACTCTCTCCCTTTATGGAAATAAACCTCCTGCTCGCCACACCACCATGCAGGTTTCTCCTCATAAATTATGCTTAACCAACATAAATGCAATTAGAGTAGGAATTTGAAAACTAAACAACTAACAAAATTTAATGGTTTTGACAACTTTATAACTTGTTTTGACTAGAATTATGACGATCATTTTTTTAATTGTAACCATGTTTGACTTGCAAATCACCTTGTAACAAGCAATTTCCCTAATGCAAACTTGTTTTTTTTTAAATTATGGTATAAACCCATAATGGCTCAAAATGTCCTCCATCTTACCTTCTACCCTTTCCAAAAAAGCCTCCTAAGATTTATTGTTGACCCTGTCCTAAAATTATGCATCCAAATCCTCATCTACAAATTTTAAAACAAAAGGCATGCATTCATCCACAATTTTTAAAACAAAAAGCCAACCAACCAAACAATTATATACAACCCAACCAAGTGGTCTTATACTCCTTTTTAAATTTATGCATGACAATGTCATCCACAATTTTAAAACATAAAACCAACATGACATTTGTAAAATGCACAGTCCAACAACGTGGTCTCATACACTTCTTAAGTTACTCCTTTTAAAACTATGCGTCACAATGGTCATCCGCTACATAGTGAAATTAATATAGCCAAGATAAGAACAAATTATCTTGAGCTACGTAGTGATACGTGAAGCTAGGCAAATCCTAAAACACCATGGGTGGAAAATGATATGCCATCTCTGTGAAACTATGAACGTTGAGGATGAAAGTCATTTTCTCTTGGCGTCTCCTGCATACATTCACATTATATCACAATTTCATAATCTTTGTTACAATACAAATCTCCCTAACCTTCTAACATGTCAAAACTATAGCGACATAGTAACACTTCTTTCTAGGCTTTTTAAGCATATGAACAAAACTTTACAACATTTCAAATAATTCATTTCTTTTCTCTTAAGATGTTATAGACTAAAATTGGCTTCAATTAACCATCAACATTATCATCACCATTTTTTATTAAATTATAAAATATAATATTTATATTTAAAAAAATGAAAATTATTAATATGTATTGTAGAGGGATTTTGGAGTTAAGTCCATGTTAATTATAATACTCATTTTCGATGTTTTGACTCGAGACTTTATTCATTATGAAAGATTCAACTTAAGTTTTGATAATAAAGAATATTTAGTTTGTATCCAATTCAGCAAGTCAAGCACAAGAAGGTTAGAGATCATGCACCGACTTTACTATCTCGCCACACTGCTGTGGGTACATTTGATGGTGCGGCGCAGGGGGAATTAAGTGGTGGAGGAGGCACCATTTCATTGGTTGATGGAAAGATTTATCATTTCAAAGTAGGACTGGGCAAAGGAACTAACAACCGAGCCGAGCTTCTTTCTCTATGGTCTCTCCTTTGGATAGCAAGGACATTGCACATATCAGAGCTGGAGATTTTAGGTGATTCGAAGCTTATAATAGACTGGGTAAATGGTAAGAACTCCCTATGACAAGTGGCACTACTGCACTGGTTTCTTAAGATCACATCTATAAAGGGAGATTTTGAGCACCTATCTTTTCATCATCATTATAGAGAATACAACACCCTCGCTGACACATTATCAAAAGAGGCACTTCATCTGAGCGAGGGTGTTCTACTGCTAAAAGAGATAGGTGATATAGTCTCCAGCACTTGGGAGCACTTCACAATACATTAGTAGTTTTTTTGTTATTTACCGGCATTTATTCATTTTGAACATTTTGTAATCACATATCATTGTACATATGTACTTATACTACATCATCGGTCATGTATGGACTATGAACATGTAGATAGAAGTTAGGATTTTTCTGTATACTTAGTATATTGCTGCACAATATTGGGACACTGCATTGTTGCACTCTTATATTGGAATATTTTCCTTGATTCTAATGAAATATCAGGAAAATGGTTTTTTCCTATTTGAAAAAAATAAAATAAAGAATATGGTAAAACTTTTAACTAATCTTAATTTGTTAGATGTTAGAATAAAGTATTTAGTACAACAATTTTTTTTACACATTATGTATTAATGTGTTATAAGATATTATAAAAGTAGTAATTATAAAGTTTGTTTCGTTAGTTCTTATTATGAGTGTTATGAATGGTAAGAAGTAATTAAATAAATTATAAAATAAAATAAAAATAATAATATTTAGAATATAAAAATTATTTTTTATTTATAATTTTTTTTTTATAAATAAATTATATTATAATGATAACATGCATTTAATGTTTTAAATGAACATTACTCATTCAAAAGTCAAATTTCTTATTAATATTTTTAATTAACTTATTGGCTAAGACCTTTTTTTTCTTAAATAGTCACAAGATCCAATTTCAAAAATCTAAATTTAGAATTAATAATTAAATAAAATAAATTATTATTTATTTTAAAATCCAAATATAGTTTACCGTTTGAATGGACATAATAAACCTATGTTGATTCTTTCAAAATTATAAAAAACAAAATATCGCTTCTTAAAAATTAAACGTTTCAGAACCATTTAAATAATATAATTAATTTTAATCTTAAAATATACCATTTGAATAAACATATGTTGATTCCTTCAAAATTATAAAAAATAAAATATTGCTTATTAACAATTAAACGTTTCGAAACCTTTTAAGTTTATAATCCAAATTTAAAATATAAACAAAATGCCAACGTTTTTTTTCACGCAAAACAAAAAAACGAACGTTACCATGTGCGCTCACATTCTATCATTATATGTGGTGTCCTATTTCTCACGTTATAGTCACTTTCTATCATAATATGTGGTGGCCTATTTCTCACGTTATATATAGCAGAAATAGAAATTATTTAGATAAACTCTCCCATTTTCATCATAGTCATTTTATTGAATAAATTAATCTAAGAATTAGTTGTCAAAATATTCACATAACTGTCAGTTGTCAAGATATTCATATAAATAAATTAACCTAAGAATTAGTTGTCAAAATATTCACATAACTGTTAGTTGTCAAGATATTCATATAAGATATTTACAGCGTCCAGTTTCACAATGCAGTTGGTGGGAATTGGTTCTTAGTTGAGCAATAAACATTTTAGCCCTCCATGATATATTAGCCCCTATATAATCTTTTTGATGATGGTTGTATGTGGGATTAAACTCTTCAATATAGTACTTTTTCTTTCTCCCTATCCCTTTGCCCCAAATTTGCTTGTGGAACTTTTCGATAACAAAGGCCTTTATCTCTTTATTGTTGGTAGGACATGTGTTCAAGTAAATATTCCGTTTACTAAGCCATTTGTTGTTTTGCCGCATCCAAGTCTTCTTTCTTTTGCATAATATGTCATTGAAGACCACCTTAGGCCATATGTCGTCTTCCATTTGCTCAATCTTTTTTAGATATCTTATGATTCGCACCATAGCAATTGCTTCAATGGGGGCTACCCCCATTTCACTAAGCATGATATCATAGGGGACTGAGCTTTTAATTTTGAATTTGTTGATAATCAAGCTTTTTTGAATCTTCTCAATTTGTTGCTACTGTAAGTCAAAGGTACTGTTGGCCCACACTTCACACCCATAGAGAACAACTGAGATCACTAACAACCCAAAAAGAGTTTGCGTAGTCTTCCAATCCCATAGCTCTGCTTGTCTGCATCTATTTTGGAAGGCGTATAATGTTTTGCAACCTTCCAAAGCTCTTTTCTTTCTGCAACCTTCCCAACTTAAATTTTTGTTGAAGTCAATCCCAAGATATTTGTAATCTACCACTTCTTCAAGATTGTTGCCTTCAAAGTAGAATTTATGTTGGTTATGTTTTCTCTTGCTAGAGAAGACTACTACTTTTGTCTTGCTAGTATTAACTTGCATCCCCACTGCTCTACAAAAGTGCTCAAGGGAAAGTAAGTGCTCTTGCAAGCCAAGAGCAGATTTAGCAATCAAAATAAGGTCATTTGCATACAAAAGAAGCCTTATCACAAACTTGCCCAGCAGACCATGTAATGTCCCCGACCCTCCGACCGGCAAAGAGGACGCTACCGATGCTGCTATCTACCCAGGCAACTAGCCCCATGAACATACACATGATAAAAATTGAAATGCTTTGAACTAAAACGTGCATAGATGCATAATTATTTATCATATAGCGGAAGCAAACTACATTCCATTCAAGCATTTAGCATGTTCATCATTTTCATTAAACACCAAATACAATTGCAGAGATGAAATAGACCAGAATACTTATCTTATAAAGAAGAACGCCTCGCAACCAGCTATGTCGCTACAACGTTCCACCCAACCATAGGCCAGTGTGCTCCTTAATATCTCAGCAACACTGCCACCCCTGAGCTGGGCATGATTCCCACAAGGAATAAGGAAACTAAGCAGGCTAACACATAGCCCCAGATATGTCCAGACTCAGCCAAGCCAACACGGTTGGGTTTATTAGGTTAAGAGTACACAACAACACATAACCAAGCCAACAAGTTGGGTTTATCAGGTTATCAGGAGATGGAAGCATTGTCTGCTAAGCTAGTGAGCTCACTGAAGAGCTAAGGATGCCTACACCACAACTAGTTTGATTCCTAAGACATCCACACACACCCAACACAAGGAATCATTCCCTTCTCTGCTGCATAGTCCCTCAGGACGTGACTTCCCTTCCAGTGCTATTCAGGGGTGTAGAGAAGAGAGCCATCCCTCTAGATCTGTCTATGAGGCTCCTACAAAACACTAGGTTTGTCAAGCAGACTCCTTTCCACTCCTACACAGTCCAAAGACCAATTGCATACAAAACAATATACACAATTTATGGGTGGAGGAAAATAGTTCGGCCACCAAATTAATTGCCACGGAGGAAGAAAACAACCCAATAACAACAAATCGTATCCCAGGAACGTTTTGGCCCTAATGTGGCCCAAAACGAATTCAACAGACAATAATTACAGTGCTGGGTATGGACAAAAACGTCCTGGGAGCTAAAATCAGAAATGATAAGTGGGTAAAACAGCCCTAGGAGCCAAAATCGATTTCAGCAAATGTTCATTGGCTTCACGTGGGCAAAAACGGCTTCCATAGACCACAAAAAAAATGTGAATCTTCTTTGCCCATGAATTCTGAGGACGTTTATGGCATTACAGGAACCAAATGATTGCCATAAATTCCCAAAACGAAATATTCCTTGCCCACTTGCTGAACAACACCAAAAGCAGATTTCTGGGCATGCAAGATGAGGAAAATGAGCAAAAGCGTGAGGGTAAAACAACTCCCCAGATTTTCTTGCATGAGCAAATGAAGAACGTGGGTGTATGGGCAAATGGGCATGCATTTTGGGTGTTTACTTGCCCCAAAAGTCAAAAATGATTTTCCCCAAAAATGGGTTTTTCCCAGATTCGAAATTCATGCCCATACTCTTCCCATCCCCATGCAATAACTACTTCAACCAATTTCTGGCAGAATTAAATGATTGGGTGAATGAGACAAGAAAGGTAGTCGACTGTTTCATGGGTTCTCCCATTGACATTTGGCTTTTCCACAATGGCCCCAAAGGTTTAAATAATTTCCCTCCCTATTCCTTAGGAAAATCATGCCCTTTTCATTATGGTTGCATTGACATAGTTGGTTGCGGGTATTTTAATTAAAATGCATATTTACATGATGCCAAAAATTATAATGTGCTGGATAACACGATATACCATCGACAACGATTTTAATCGTCGGAACATAAAACATTAAATCAATGGTGGGGCTTTTGCCTTTAGCTCCACACCACGATTAATTACAATATATACATCATATACATTTTTAATGCAAACGGGGTCAAAACCGGGGTGTTACAGAGCACCTTCCCCATCTTGTAAGTTTAACCACTCTTCAAGTTTGTCAATATATAAGCCAAACAAGGTAGGGGACAATGGGCACCCTTGCTTGACCCCAATATCGCTCCTGGAACTTTCAGAGATACCAGCTGACGTTTCTCTCTCTCTCTCTCTCTCTCTCTGTATGTATATATATATATATATGGATCACACCTTTTAGGTTTTGAAGGTTGCTATCTTTGTAGTGCGTGGAAACATCATGGTATGGGAAACAAAGGAGGCAACTGTCTTCATGGCATATTAATATATCGTAATCTAATCGGGCATCTACAACTTTGACATAAAAAAAAAATTAATGGGAACATTTTGGTAAAGCTTTTGGTAAATATTTTTGGGTTGGGAAAAATGAGTTATCTAAAAAATTGACAATTTAAGTTAGATGGTCATTTTTTTGCCTAAAATTTGGTGTTTTTTTAATTTTGCAAATATGAAGTTAGCAGCGTTTTTATGGTAGAAATGGATTTAGCACCCTCATAAATCCTTGGTGCATCCAAAATTCTAGAACTTAATAGTTGTAACCTATATTTTGGAAAATTTTGATCAAATTTATTCAAATTTGTATAAGAAAAAAAACATTATTTCAACTAAAATTGTCGAATTTTTAGACTCTGCGTCTTCAAAAAAGAATTGTGTTGCGGCTGCAACAGTTTTCCCCATTTTTTTTAAAATTTTGGACCCCTCGTTATGATTTTAATGCTGCGTTGAATCAATTGGAGCCGTGAATTTTGGTCATGCTTTAATTTCGGATGATTTTCGAAAATGAACTCTCGTTCTGTTTTCAGAAATTGCTTGTGTTGGAATTTGCTGCGGGTCGCAGATGTTAGAGTCTGGTTTTTGTTAGTCGAAGATGAATCGGATCAAGTGTTTTTGAAAAACGTTGTTTCGGAGGTGAAACAGTTTCAATCACTGCCATTTTTTTTAAAGTTTTTATCACTTAGATCAGAAGCTGTTGTCTGTTTTGCTTCCGCCGTTGCGGCTCCCAAACCAGCTAGCTACCCGAAATAAAAAACGCTCCACCCGCCGATGCGAGTCACATGTCTGTAGCCTTTTCTCTTCCGCCATTGCGGCTGTGCAAAGCACTTGGCTTCCGATGTCGTTGTCCTTCTGATTTCCGATTGGAAGTTTTCCCGCCACAGCTTAGGTCTTCACTTTTCCGACTCCGATGTGCTTAAGTGTTTTCGTAGTAACCATCGCCTGTTAAGACCCGCTTATGCGGCTGTGAATAGGTCTACCCTGTCGATGTTAGCGTTCTAAGCCGCCGATGAGTTCTTTGTTTCCTGTCGTTGGTGATTTATTTCGAACCCGTAGGTAGAAGGGATAATAGTGTCGGCGCTTGTCAAGTTTCCTAACATTAATGTAGTGCATGGCGTTTCTTGCTGCTTAGCCGTTGTGGTTGTTATAATTGAAAATATAGTCCCAATGAATGATAAATTGTCGTTTAATTGCAGGAGCGTCCAAGAGACTGTTCCGACTACTACGGGGCGAAGTTCGGACCGAAACTGACAGGATCTCAAGGAGCGTAAGCCAAGTCGAAGGAAAAAATCAAAAGCAACAAAGGCGCAATCCTGAAAGGTCTGTCAGTTACTCAGCGGATCTTGAGTGCACGCAGAAAGGATAAAAAAGAGGGATATGAAACGTTTGAGGAACCGAAGGGTCACACGTTTGGGGGGCAGCCCAAACGGTCTACTGTTTTAGTTTAAATATTTGAAAGTTAGAATGGGGAGGGGATTTTTCCCAGTTAGATATGTAAAGAGATATTGTAAGAAGAACTACTTTTTTTTTGCAATAAAGAATTATTGTTTTCCTGTCGGAGAAAGTTTGGTGGGACATTCAAATGCTATGCTATGGATTAGTGAAAGATGAACTATTTTGTTTTTCCAATTTTTGTCCATCAACTGTGAGATCGTTCTAACTCTTAGAACCTATGTTCTTGTTTGAATGATTTCTGGTTTATTCTGTTAAATTACCACCATGAGTAATGCATGTTGTTCATAAACAATTGGCTATCTGATTGTCTAAATATCTTTAATCGTTCATGCGTTGTAGGAAGGAATATCAGCTATCTGTAATTTCTCTTTATAATGCATGCACAATACACATTACTCATAAATAAGTTACAATTTGGCTCCCCGGGGATAGATAGATAGTTAGTTTTACTTTATTGCTGCATATGTGATTTAGATGCTTGTGAGTTCTAAGACGAGAGGTAAGAACCTGGGCATCACATTGTGACTACTCCTTGCATCCTTTATCACCCTGCATGGTTAATTAGGCACGTGCATATCATATCTTAAGTCAAAAATACAAAAAGACATACGGTGGACCGGGCCGCAACCAGTAAACCCTTTTGTTACTTGACCTATGGTAGCCGGATCGCAAACCGGACGGATTCCCTATACCAAATAGTCACGGGCTAGTTGGGAACGTTGACTGGGGAGAATCCCTTGCTGTTGTTGCCTGCGAATTTCCAGGCCTCAACAGTTTCTGGCGCTAGAAGGAGGGCCTCCAGTTCATGGATGGCCGAGGAAACCCATTTTCCCGAGATTATTCCACCGGTAACAGTTCAGAAAGCAGTGGGATTCATAATCCAATTCCGGAAGAAAGGGGTAGAGAACATTTGTTTTCTGTCGACAACAAAGTTGTTAATAATATAAGAAGACACACCAGGGCATATGTGAAGAAGATTGGAGGATTGCCAATTATCCCTGAATTTTCCAGAAGAGAATATAAAAGGAAAGATCGTCCCATATTGGAAGACTCAGTGCTGGTTGAGGATTGGGAAGAGCTTGTAGAAACAACCCTACAGGAAGTTGTACTGCCTTTGAATCAAGAAGGCCTAGATACTCCTCACAGTTCTCCTGCTCACACCCCTATTTTCTCACCTCCTCACTCTCCACCCAGACTCATGGCAGGCATAAACGCCAATCAACCACCCAACCCACCGAATCCACCACCTGCCTGGAGAGCCAGATCACTTTTAAACTTGACACCTCCATTACATGATTTACCTCAAGCCTTTGAAAAGATGCTGCCCAAATTCAACCCAAGTGAAAAGATACAATTAGACGACCACTTGCAAAGTTTTTATTTGGCAATAGAAGGGTTAAGGGCTGGAGAGTATGAAGATGTAGTTTGCAGACTATTCCCGCACACCCTTAAAAGAGCTGCAGGATCATGGTATTTTGGTTTGCCTACGAACTCTATCCCTGATTGGGATACCTTCGAAAGGATATTTAGAAGTAAGTATGCGATCCAAAAGACTCATGCAGCCCTCATGAAAGGACTATGCGCTTTAAAGAAAGAGAGAAAAGAGAAGGTGCACAGCTTCACTCAAAGATTTGCAGCATACCTCAAGAATTTTTCTGAAGCTGACAGACCTTCAGATAAAGTCCTGATCGAATATTATACTTCGGCTTTAGGACCTGAGCTGGCCATGTTCGCCAAAATGAAGGCCAAGCCCACTTTAGTAGAAACTTATGAGGAGGCAGAAAAGGTAGAGGCTGAAAGAGAAAGTATCGAAGATTATCCCGAACGGTCAGGAGATAAAGGTGTGGGAAGGAAATCCTTGTTGTTTGCTAAACCTAAGGAAGAGCAATCACCAGATTTTGAAAGTATGGCAAAAATGATGCAGAAGCTTTCTAACAGAATCATAGACTTGGAAAAAGAAAAGGAAACTCATAAGTTCTACAAGCCCTATTACAAGAAAAGGGAGGATAACAATCAATCCCAACCTCCTCCTCACAATTCATCTATGAATTTAACAGAGGTAGGAATGGACAATTTTTGCACGTTCCACCAACAACCCCACTCTGAAAAGAATTGTCCTCAATGGATAAACTCAATGACGTTGGTTATGAATCAGCTGTTGGATTCTAAATTAACAGAAGATGGAGATGAAGAAAAAAGGGACAATACCACTTCAACGAAAGAACAAGAAGACGAGACCATGGTTCTGTGGAATTCTGTTTCGTTATTCGATGCTGAGGAAGAAAATAATTGGGGATACGAGAGCATCATAGAAACGAACGTTACAACAAGGAGCCAAGGGTCGGTTAAAGAAGACAGTCTCATACTCCCAAAAATCAAAAGGCTGCAGAAAAATGTTAAGAAATTTCAAAATAACTCCGCAGCTGATAGAATTCCTGAATTCACCATTACCAGCCAAGATCCTAAGCAGAATGATACGTTGGCCAAGCCCAATGAAGAAAAGATGAATGCCGGTAAACCACATCCCATTGAACCACAGATGGATTATGACATCGTGGAAGATATAAAGAAGGTAAAGGCGAACGTTTCACTATTTGAAATGTGTAAAGTGCCACAGCAAAAGGAAAGACTATTGAAAGCGCTTGAAGCATCGGATGAGAGGCTGCCTGCTGACAATCGGCCTAAAGAGGAAGAAGAAATCGGAGAAACCAGCATTGGAGGTAAGTCTAAGAATAAACATCCACCTTTTCTCCTCACTTTTGAAATTTTTAATCACAACGTACATAATTTCTTGGTAGAATCAGGGGCATTGGTTAGCGTCATGCCAATATCAGTCTGTAAAAAAATAAATGGGCAGCCTAAGCCATCCACATGGAGGGTTTTTCAGTTTGACAGGACGAATGTAAAGGTAACTGGTGAGATGGAGGATGTCCTAGTCCGCCTGTCGTCAAATGATAAAGTGTGCCAATTCATTGATATCGTGGTGGCTGATATACCAGACACTTATGGGCTTGTCCTTAGCAGAGACTGGTCATCAAAACTAAATGGATATTTTGCCTCAGATTGGTCGCATCTGTGGCTGCCGTATAAAGGAAGCCCGAACCAAATTAAAATTTTGAGGGAACCTCACATGAAATACAACGTTACTCAACTTGAGGAAAAGAATGAACCAGTGGATTCTGTGTTGGGAAATTATTTTATTGAGTTGGAACCAGGAAATTACCAAGCAGAAGAAGCCAGCAACACGTCAGACACCCAGCCTGATCTCCTTCGATTCTCACAAGCTGATGAAATCGACTGTAAAATAGTAGACTTAGCAGTAGGAGTAGATTCGCATGCAGTAGCGAGTGATTTCTAAACATTGTTTTTTGATGGCTCTAAGACATTAGAAGGGTCAGGGGCCGGTTGTGTCCTTATCGACCCCAAGAAGAATAAACATTTTCTTTCATGTAGATTAGAGTTTGAATGTACGAATAACACAGCTGAGTATGAAGTACGAATAACACAGCTGAGTATGAAGCATTGGTGCAAGGATTGAGGAAAGCAATCGAATTAAAGGTAAGTAATCTGAAAGTTTTTGGAGATTCTGAAATAATTGTAAAACAGATTCGGAATCAAATACATTGTATTTCTCCCCACTTGAAAGCTTATCAAAATGAGGTATGGGATCTGCTCAAATGTTTTAATGCATTTAATATTTTTTCAATTCCAAGACTAAAAAATGCAGCAGCTGACTTGCTAGCCACATCAACTGCTAGGCTTGTGCCTACTAATAATTGGTGCTCCATTGAATTGCTTTTCAGGCCCTCGGTCCCTGATATGATTACCAACTTACGAGTGTTCGATGACGATCAGCAGATTATAGAATTCTTAACAAATGATGAGGTATTTAAAGTAGCAATTATAGACGATGAAGAACATCAGGCCGAGCTGAAGTATGATAATTTCATCCCTAAAGGAGTCAGAACCTTAGAAAGAATGTTCGATCTAAATGAAAAGTTTAGAAGGCCAGCAAATGTGAAGACTCATAGCTCATCTCTATAGTTCAAATTGATAAATTTAGGGACTGAGACAAATCCTAAATATGTGAATCTTGGCAAATGCTGTTCACCAGCCGAAAGAGATAAGTTCATCAGTATTTTTAATCAATATAAAGATGTTTTCGCCTGGACATACGAAGATTTGAAGATATATGACACTAGCATCATCCAGCATGTCATCCCCATTAAATCTGGTGTCAAACCTTATCAACAACCTTTAAGGAAAATGCACCCCAAATTGGAACCTCTGATTCAGAGTGAAGTTAAGAAATTATTGGATGCTAGAATCATTTTTAAGGTTAGACACTCAGAATGGGTCTCGAATCTGGTACCGGTGAGGAAAAAATATGGATAAATCAGGCTGTGCGTGGATTTCAGGAATTTAAACCGTGCTTCAGATAAAGATAACTATCCTGTTCCACCCATGGAACAACTACTACAAATGGTCTCAGGTTCTGAACTGTTTTCTTTATGGGACGGTTTCTCAGGCTACAATCAAGTATTAGTAGCCGAAGAAGACAGATCAAAGACAACATTCAGGACCAGATGGGGAACCTTCACTTATCGAAGAATGCCCTTTGGGCTTATAAACGCTGGAGCCACGTTCCAGAGGGCTATGGACATAGCTTTCCGCGGTTTGATTGGCCGTAGTGTTGTGATATACCTCGATGATATTACGATATTCTCAAAGAGGAGAGAAGAACACGCGTTCCATCTAAGGCAGATTTTTGAACGCTGTCGGAAATATGGCATCTCACTCAATCCCAAGAAGTGTGTGTTCGCTGTCACATAGGGTAAATTGCTGGGGCACGTAGTTTCAAAGAAGGGAATATCTATAGATCTGGAAAGGATCAAAGCAATTGAACAGATTCCCTTGCCCCATAATAAAAAAGGGATGTAATCATTTATGGGAACAATAAACTTGGTGCGAAGATTTGTGCCTGAATTCGCTCAGATTGTCAAGCCTCTGCAGCAAATGGTGAAGCAAAGTGCACAATTCAAATGGACTGAGATTGAGAAGAACGCATTTAAAAAAATTAAAACTGCTGTTACACACGCACCCTCCCTAAAAAGCCCAGATTTCGACAAAGATTTTATTCTGTATACCTTTGCATCCGATGATTCACTAGCGGCTGTGGTTACCCAAAAGGAAGATGGGGGGGATGAATTCCCAATATCTTTCATGAGCACTAGTCTACAAGGGGCCGAATTAAATTACCCGGCTATTGATAAACAAGCTTACGCAGTATTCAAAGCAGTGAAACAATTCAGGCCCTATATATTAAAAAATCAAACCAAGGTGATCGTCCCATACCCAGCTGTGAGCTCACTTTTTGTACAAAAGGAGTTAGGAGAAAGAAGGGGAAATTGGGTAACAGCTCTTCAAGAGTATGACCTCGAATTCAAACTAGCTTCTATGGTTAAAGGGCAGGGGTTGTGCAAACTAATGACTGAACATGGGAACAATGATGAACACGCCTGGGAAGACAAGGCTGAATTACATTTGATGGATGTATGCCCTCTGTTCACAACCCCCGAATCTTGGTATAGAGACCTCGTGCATTACCTACAGGCAGGTTTGTTGCCCGAACATTGGAATTCTAAGCAAAGAAGAGCGCCGCGTCTCAAATCAGCCTCCTATCAAATTGTTGAAGGAATATTATTCAGAAAAAACTATGACGAATTTCTTCTTAGATGCTTAGAGAAAGAAGATGCGACGAAAGTAATGACATATTTGCATGACGGGCCTGTTGGGGGACATTTTTCAGGAGATACCACTGCTCACAAAATTCTCAGGGCCAGTTACTATTGGCCCACGCTTTTCAAAGATGCACACGCCCATGTCCAGAAGTGCGACATTTGTCAGAGGTGTGGTGGAAGACAATCTAAAGCAGCCGCACCGCTGAATCCTGTGATGATCACGGAGCCGTTTGAGCAATGGGGGTTGGATATCATTGGGGAGATAAAGCCGAAATCCTCCCTACAACACAAGTACATTCTGACCGCGACCGATTATTTCACCCGCTGGGTTGAATCCATCCCGCTGCGCAAAATAAATGAGGACGCGGTCATCAGCTTCCTGCAGGACCATATTATGACCAGGTTTGGAGTTCCAGTTTATTTAGTCTTTGATAATGCTACTTACTTTTCATCGATTAAATTAACCGCTTTCGCTCATGAGAAAGGAATAAAGTTGCATTATTCTGCTAATTACTATCCACAAGGAAATGGCCTGGCTGAATCCACTAACAAAAATCTGATTAGAATTTTAAAGAAGACCGTAATAGAAAACCAGAGGAGTTGGCACTCAGCGCTACCAAACGCCCTTTGGGCCGATAGAGTCACCCCCAAGTCTTCGATAGGAGTGTCTCCGTATACCCTTGTGTATGGTAAAGAAGCCATTCTTCCCCCCAATATCATGCTACCCTCTTCCATAATAGCTCAAGAATCTAGAGGGTCGGATGATAAAGTTTTGCAAATAAGGATATATAACCTCCTGAAAGCAGAAGAGGCTCGGTCTAGAGCCAGAGAGCGCTTTAAGCAACAACAAGTGGTAATAAAGAGATGGTTCGACAAACATAAGGCAGGAACAAAAGACTTTGAAGTGGGAGATTTGGTTCTCAAGTGGGATCACCCCCATGATGAGAAAGGAAAACACACGAAATTCCAGCAGTTGTGGGTAGGTCCTTTCCAGATTGCGGTGAAGCTTGGCCCTTCAACTTATAAGTTGCAAGATTTACAAGGGTGGGAAGAGAACTTACCAGTAAATGGCTTAGTTCTCAAGCCCTATTTTTCCTGAGTTAGTTTGTGTTCTTCTATTTTTGTATATAAATAATCTGGCTTGGTCGTTTTTTATTGTCTTTGAGTCATGAAGTTCAGTTTTGTTTTATTTTAAATTTCTGTTGATTTCAATAAAGGAGGAAAATCCGCGGTTGCATGGAAAACATCAGAATTTTGGTATGATTAAGGTTCCTGGGTATAAGACTGTATATTGCTGCTCGTCTAAAAGAACTTCTTCCAATTTAGTAGTTTTCCCAAATAGCTATGTACGCATTGAAGTCCTGCTTAACCCCTGTGAAATAGACGAGAATCAAAAGGTCTGGAATACTATTTTGAGGCTCCATCCATGTCACATTTAAAATGTCCTAGGGAGTGACAGCAAAGGGCCCATGGAAAGAAGCAAAGTAAACAGTATATTAAATACAAATGGTCCCATGCCAAGAAACGAACGCCAAAAGGTAGATAAGAGTCAAAAACTCCTATGAAAGCATCATATATCAAAATAAATGTTGAATCATATAAGTACTAAATCGCCAAAAGTTCCTCTCCGTCCGTGAGCTGAAGCGTGAACGCACCCCTCACACAAAAGGACACTTGGGATAGAGGAGCCTGAATTAAAGTTTAGAAAGAAAGGCATGCAGGAGGACTCATATGAAAAGGACAAAAGTCCAAAAGCACAAAAGTGTTAAAGTGGCATGGGAATGAGGAACAAATGAATATTGTTGTTTACCATATGCTACAACCCTGTGGTGCCCAAGCTGGTAGCCACCTGAAGACACAAGTAATAATGAAACCCATCTCCAAGCCTTAAAAGAGTTATCTCGACTTAAAAATCCTGGTTTCCACTTTCCCAAATCGGACTGTCATCAATGATTAAAGGTACATCCTTTTGCCATTTGAGAAATCCAGATAGTTGGAAGAATTCAATAGGTTCGTTTGTTGTTAAACAGTCTGCTACTCAAGAAAGAATCGTCCAGAGTTCTAGGTTCACCTGGTAATCACCAATTGTTGCGGTTGCAACTATTTTCCCTAATTTTAAAAAAAAATTGGACCCCCTGTTATGATTTTAATGCTGCGTTGAATCAATTGGAGCCGTGAATTTTGGTCATGCTTTAATTTCAGATGATTTTCGAAAATGAACTCTCATTCTATTTTCAGAAATTGCTTGTGTTGGAATTTGCTGCGAGTCGCAGATGTTAGAGTCTGGTTTTTGTTAGTCGAAGATGAATCGGATCAAGTGTTTTTGAAAAACACTGTTTTGGAGGTGAAACAGTTTCAATCGCTGCCATTTTTTTAAATTTTTTATCACTTAGATCGAAAGCTGTTGTCTGTTTTTCTTCCTCCGTTGCGGCTCCCAAACCAACTAGCTACTCGAAATAAAAAACGCTCCACCCGCCGATGCGTGTCGCATGTCTGTAGCCTTTTCTCTTTCGTCTTTGTGGCTGTGCAAAGCACTTGACTTCCGATGTCGTTGTCCTTTCGATTTTCGATTGGAAGTTTTCCCGCCACAGCTTAGGTCTTAACTTTTTCGACTCCGATGTGCTTAAATGTTTTCGTAGTACCCATCTCCTGTTAAGACCCGCTTATGCAGCTGTAAATAGGTCTACCCTGCCGATGTTAGCGTTCTAAACCGCTGATGAGTTCTTTGTTTCCTGTCGTTGGTGATTTATTTCGAACCCGTAGGTAGAAGGGATAATAGTGTCGACGTTTGTCAAGTTTCCTAACATTAATGCAGCGCATGGCGTTTCTTGCTGCTTAGCCGTTGTGGTTGTTATAATTGAAAATATAGTCCCAATGAATGATAAATTGTCGTTTAATTGCAGGAGCATCCAAGAGACTGTTCCGACTACTGCGGGGTGAAGTTCGGACCGAAACTGACAGGATCTCAAGGAGCGCAAGCCAAGTCGAAGGAAAAAATCAAAAGCAACAAAGGCACAGTCCTGAAAGGTCTGTCAGTTACTCTGCGGATCTTGAGTGCGCGCAGAAAGGATAAAAAAGAGGGATACGAAACGTTTGAGGAACCGAAGGGTCACACGTTTGGGGGGCAGCCCAAACGGTCTACTGTTTTAGTTTAAATATTTGAAAGTTAGAATGGGGAGGGGCTTTTTCCCAATTAGACATGTAAAGAGATATTGTAAGAAGAACTACTTTTTTTTTGCAATAAAGAATTATTGTTTGCCTGTTGGAGAAAGTTTGGTGGGAAATTCAAATGCTATGCTATGGATTAGTGAAAGATGAACTATTTTGTTTTTCCAGTTTTTGTCCATTAACTGTGAGATCGTTCTAACTCTTAGAGCCTATGTTCTTGTTTGAATGATTTCTGGTTTATTCTGTGAAATTACCACCATGAGTAATGCATGCTGTTCATAAACAATTGGCTATCTGATTGTCTAAATATCTTTAATCGTTCATGCGTTGTAGGAAGGAATATCAGCTATCTGTAATTTCTCTTTATAATGCATGCACAATACACATTACTCATAAATAAGTTACAATTTTGCTCCCCAGGGATAGATAGATAGATAGATAGTTTTACTTTATTGCTGCATATGTGATTTAGATGCTTGTGAGTTCTAAGACGAGAGGTAAGAACCTGCGCATCACGTTGTGACTACTCCTTGCATCCTTTATCACCCTGCATGGTTAATTAGGCACATGCATATCATATCTTAAGTCAAAAATACAAAAAGACATACGGTGGACCGGGCCGCAACAGGTAAACCCTTTTGTTACTTGACCTACGGTAGCCGGACCGCAAACCGGATGGATTCCCTATACCAAACAGTCACGGGCTAGTTGGGAACGTTGACTGGGGAGAATCCCTTGGTGTTGTTGCCTGCGAATTTCCAGGCCTCAACAAATTGGTTTTGCCTTTTCCGTAATGACTAATAAATGAATAGGATTCTCAATTCTTCTTGATAGCTAAAAAGATCTTAATGTCAATGTCATATTTTGCGAGTGTTTGGTTTTATGGGAATTGACCTTGGTGGGAAAGGATGATATTGCTTTCAACCACTTGATTTACAACGACAAATCCTCTTTAATTTATGTTATTTATATGATGTATTACAAGTTATTATTAGAGTGGTATACTTATATATATATTTTTGTTTGGTTGTGTATTGAATCAATAGTGCATTAATATGAGCAATAGAATAGACCATCTAAGATTAGCCTTATATGCACCTTAAGTATGAAAAGCTAAAACATATGTATCTTCAATTTAATAAATGACAACATATTGAATCAAGATGGAGGTGGGTTGGAATTTCAAAGACATGACTTCTCACATTGCAATCTCAAGGTGCATATTAGGCCAAACTTGTATGTGTTAGTTTTAACTATGTGTTGCATGCAAATCCTTTGACTGCGACATGCTATATTGGGAGCTTGATGCATATTTCTATTTCACATAATAGAAAATTTATTGGCTCATATTGGAGTTAGTGAGTCTGACATTAGCACAAGTATGTCTAAGTTTGAGTTTGACATACACTTTGAGGATGCTAAGCTCTAGGATAAATTTCTCTAATCCACAATTACAATGCATCGAATCACAAAGGGGTAGATGGGATTGATTAAACTTGAGATATATAAATTCTAGTGTTTCAACTTTGTGGTGCAAATCAGATTAGAGTTTAGATGGGTGTGTTCTAACTTTAATTATGTGTTATGGGTAAATATTTTACTTGCTATATGGTATATTGGGAGGTTTAGGATGCATATTTATAGTTACAAATGACAACATATAGCATCAATATGAAGATTAACATAGAGAGAGAGAGAGGGGAGAAGAGAGGAGACTTTATGGTCATATAAGTTATTTCAAGATGCCAAAAATAAGTGTATCCCATGATTTTTCATACCCACCCACATAAAACATTCCATAGAAGAGAGGGGAACATCAAGCAAACAAGCATATCCACCCCACAACAAATCAATCACATAAAGTCATAAAAGATCAAGTTTGACATCATGGGGGTCACCCACGGGTCACCTTACTGATGTAGGTGTTATGGTTTTAACTACATGTCAATATCAAATTTTTAATTGTGTAGTATGGATTTCTAGTTAAGTTGACTTAAATGTCGTTGTATACACCATTTTCAAAAGTAGTGAGTTGAGGATGGTGATGATTAGTATCCATCTGGACCAACTTTGGCCTATCAGACCTTAAAAGAGGTAATAAATCACTTGGTTTTTTTAGGACTTTTATTTTTATGTGCTAAAAAAGAGTGAAGAGAAGCATTCCTAGATTACCATAGTTAATAAGTTAATATAGAGAAATTTTTATAATTGATGTTTCAGTACGACTTTTCACAAAATTCCTTCTAAATTTTAGGAAAAAATTCCACAAAAAAAGAGAGTTTGTATCTACATGATACCAACAAGCTGTATAAATAATGGGAACCATATATAAACTTAGGAACCTAAGATGTTTATGGCTAGGCATTTGCTTCAAATCAAAATCCACTTCCATGAGATTTGGGGGGTAACCCCTTCTTGACGGGCTTTAGTTGGATCATTTTCTTCTTTCGTTACTTGCCTTATTTTCCTTGATCCTCAAATATTGGCATTTAAAAAAGTGTTTCATACTTTTGGCCCAATAATTAAAGTTCAAAATTTCTTAGTGCTAGATTTTACTTCCCCTATGGTCTTTTGCTATGAAGGTTTTGTTATGCTAGTAAATCTCTTATTTTCAAATAGTTTGTTTTTTGACTTGTGGAAAACCTGTATTTTTCTTCATAAAAAACCCTTATATCTAGAATCCATTGCAGAAGTTTCTTATCAATTTGGTTTATGTAGGTCCCCCCCCATTCTTCTCTAACTAAGTTTACATTCTTGTTAACTACTTCCTTGACAAAGCCTAAAAACACTTATGGTATCCTTTTGCATCTGCCATAATTTCCACCTTAGCTCAAGAAGAATACAATGCATATTCCAATGCCTTGGAGATCCTGTTTACCCTAAGTTTACTCTATTTCACTCTTGGAGTGGAGCCTTCACCAAGAGCCAAACCATATCCTATGAATCATTCTATTTTCATAATTTTCCTACCATTATTTCTTCCTTGTAAAGACTATGAATAAAGTTAATCGTCTTCCCCAATTGAAATCATCCTTCCATATGAAAGAGACACTCTCTCCCTGTGTGGAATTAAACCTCCATGCTCAACCTTATGTCTATAAAAATAACTTTCAAAATCAATGCGCCACCATGTAGTCTTCTCCTCATAAATTATGCTTAACCAACAATTAGAGTAGGAATTTGAAAACTAACTAACCAACAAAATTTGATGTTTTTGACAACTTTATAACTTGTTTTTTACTAGAATGATGACAATCATTTGAAATTTTAACCATATTTGACTTGCAAATCACCTTGTAATGAGCATTTTCCCTAAGGAAGGAAGGAAGGAAATATTTTAACGTCCACGAGGCTAAGAATAACCTATGGGATAGACCAACTCACACGCTATTTTCTGCAATTCAATCCTTTGTCTGTTCAACTTGATGATGAGCACCCCCAGTTTTTCCATAGTCCCCTCATTAAATAAATCATCCCAAGATTTATTCGCCAAGACATTTGCGTACCTGTCCCTATTGTCCTTAAAGGCTTCACACTCTAAAATGAAGTGTTTTTCTGTCTCCACTTTACCAGCGGTGCAAAAAATACACACTCTTTCTGCCCAAGCTTCTTTTGGCCTTTTCCAACGCCCGGTCTCACAACGGAGTTGATGGGAATTAGTTCTTAATTGAGCAATGAGAATTTTGGCTTTCCAAGGTATATTGGACCCTATGTATGCCTTTTGACGTTGATCGTAGGTAGGGTTAAACTCTTCAATATAATACTTTCTCTTTCTCCCTAGCTCTTTATCCCAAGTTCGCTTGTGGAACTTATTGATAACAAAAGCCTTTATTTCTTTACCATTCGTAGGACACGTGCTCAAGCACATATCCCACTTGCTAAGCCATTTAATATTTTTCCGCATCCAAGTCTTCTTTCTTTTGCACAATATGTCATTGAAGACAACCTTAGGCCATCTACCTTCTTCCATTTGCTCAACTCTTTTTAGATATCTTATGAGTCTCACCATAGCGATTGCTTCAATAGAAGCCACTCCCATTTCATGTAATGTCCCCGGTTTTGACCCCGTTTGCATGATGTATATAATGTAATTAATCGTGGTGAGGAGCTAAAGGAAAAAAAAGCCCCACCATCGATTTGTGTGTGTATGTCTCGACAATAGGTATAATTGCCGATGGTATGTCGTGCTATTTGGCACATTATAATTCGGCATCATGTAAACACGCACATCAAATAAAATAAACCCACGACCAGCTACGACAGTGCAACGTTGAATGAAAGGGGCATGGTTCCAAAGGATAAGGGGTTGGGGATGTCAAACCTTGGTTATGGAAAAAAACCCATATGTTACCACCTTGTGTGTTTGCCACCTTTTCCTTGTTTGATTTTCCTTGTCTCACCCAACCTCTTCAATGTCTTGATTTTGTTAGTTGGGGGGCAGTTATTGCATGAGGAAACGTGGGCATGGGAAAACGTGGGTTTTGGCAGGATGTTGTCAGTCTAGATGGTACGCATGCCCAGTGGAGAACCTTCGTTTCTCTCACGCCGGTCTTCATTCTCCCCATGGTCGGTTACTCTCACGGTCTGCTCATCTTCCTTAGGCACAGGGCGGCTGCTGTTTTCTTCTCATGAGCAGGGACTATGCGTTGGTTTAGCTCACGCAGGGAGCAAAGGGAAATTGCGGTCTATTGCTTGGGATTTTCGGGTGCAAGAGCCTTTTCACGCTCAGGGACTGTGTGTAAGTTCCTTACTAATTGTGGCCGTGCATTTGTTTTCCTCTGTATGCTTCGGTTTAGTGCAAATTGCACTCACGCACAGACTCTTTGGGGCGTTTTTCCCATGTTGTGAGTGGTGCTCACTGTTTTCGTTTTGGGGCGGTTGTCTTCCCTGCATTTTTGTTGGCTGTGGTATCCAATTTCGTTTTGGACCACTGTGTATTCATGGTGAGCCGTTTTCTGCTGGGGTCTGCGCTTGAGTTCTATGGTTATGTTGGGAACGCTATTTATTAACCTTTGTGGGCTGTGGATTGTTGTCATCACTCATGGTGAATTGGGCTGCTAAAGTACCCTGGTTTGGGTGTTGTTGCTGAGTTGTTTTGGCCACGTTAGGGCCAAGAACAACTCCGTGTTGCATTGTGGGCTCGAGTTGTGCTCATCTACTGGTTGGGACTGTCACCAGATGTTTTGCCTTCTTCATAAGAGCTGTGAAGGGATTGTTGCTGCGTGTATGTAGTGGTTGGCCTTTGGGCTGCATTGGCTTGGCTGATTTGTGGACAGCCTGATAAACCCAATGGTGCTTGCCTGGTGTTTTGTGCCCCCTTGCCTATGTGCAAGCCTGCAATTGACCCTTATCCTTGGAGGAATCATGCCCAGCTCGGGGGTGGCAGCATTGCTGAGAGATTGATAAGCAAGCTGGCCTATGGTTGGGTGGAACGTTGCAGCGACGTAGCTGGTTGCGGGTGAATTCTTCATCAAAGATAAGTGCGGCTGTTATTTCATCTCTGCAAGTAATCTACGTTTCATGAATTATGATGACCATGCTTATGCTGGAAATGTATGTGAGTTGCTTCTGTTGAATGTTGATTCATTCTGCATCTGTGTATGCTTGCAAGTTTTAATTCCAGCATTGATTTCTTTTTATTATGTTCATGGGGTTGTTTGCCCGGCCGTGTTTGATGTTTGTCGCGTCTTCCTTCGCCGGTCAGAGGCATGGGGACATGACATTTCACTTAGCATGATTTCGTATGGCACTGAACCCTTAATTTTGAACTTGCTTGTGATCATGTGTTTTTGAATCTTTTCTATTTTCTTACACTGTAAGTCAGAGGTACTGATGGCTGTAACAAAAACTAAATTTAATTATTAATCTAGGTTAATTAATGTAAATTAACTAAGAGGTGACTTGAAAAGTCACCTCTCTTCCCCATTTACGGTATAAATTATCGTGGCACCTATTATGTAATTCATCTTCTACATTTATAAAATATACATTTCTACATTTTTCGCTGATCTAGGCCTTTTGGCCTTAATTCTTAGACCTTGTCTGATTTTTGGCTTATAGCTTTATTTTAGGGTTTTCTTAAAATATTGGACATTGTCCAAAAGAAAAAGAAAAACTTAAAAAAAGATAAAAGAAAAAAAAAGGAAAAAAAGAAAAAAAGAAAAAGAATAGTAAAAAAAAGAAAAGATAAAGTAAAACAAGCACATGGTTTTGCTTTTAAAGTAAAACAAACACATGGTTTTGCTTTCCAACTTTAACCAGGTTTTACTTTGATTTGAATTATTATAATATATTTATAATAGTTCAATTTTTTGTTTTATTATATAAAATAATAAAATAAAGATTTTTATTATATAATAATTAATACAATAATTAATTATTATTTAAAAAAATATATATATTAAACTATATATATATATATATAGTTTATAAAAACATTAATATAATTATTAATTAATTAATTAATTATTATTATTATAAAAGAAAAAGGGAGAATCGTGGCGGGGTAGCATTATATAGCAAATAAAAATAAGTCCATGTTCAGCACTGGGAAGATTCCAGCAATTAGCAGATCAATGGATGCTCGGTTCGATCAAATCAATGAGAAAATTAACAAGAATTACGAGGAACTCCACGTAAAAATCAAACAAACCAATGACGATTTGACATTAAAGTGGACACAATTTACATCACCAATAGAGAATAGCTTCTTCACTGTACAAGAATACCAAAAGAAAAATCAAGCAGTTTTAACCACCATGTTGGACAGATTACAAATCTCGAATGACCTGCAACCAAACTCTCCAAGAACTCCGGAGCAGCCAGATCCTCTATTCAACATGTCGTCCTCTAACGCATATACACAAGGACTCCAAATACGGGTGAAAGTTGAGTTACCCAAATAGGACGGGGACGAACGACAATGCATAGAGTGGATTAACAAAGCCGAGGAATACCTAGACATCCACAACATCCATTATGACGGCGAGAAAATTAAATACGCCTCCATGCATCTAGAAGGCAGCGCTTACAACTGGTACTTATGGTGGAAGAATACTGCAAGAATATGTTCTTACAACTGGGTTAGCTTCAGGAATGACCTCATCAAAAGATTCCAAGGAATTGAAGAAAAAGACTTCTTTGCCAAAATCACAAGGTTACAACAAAAAAATAGTGTCGATGAATACACATGTGAATGGGAAGCGCTGTCAACTCGAGTCCCAGAGTTGGCCGATGATCAACGACTACAGACCTGCATAAACGGTCTAAAACGACACATATGTGACGAACTAGAGTTACACAACATCTCTACCATGGAGGAAGCACGACGTAAAGCCAGGATTATTGAAAGCAAATCTGTTCATACAAATGTCGACCAAGACGACTCCAAAAAGAACCCCCTCCATTCAGGATACACAGGAAATCTAAGGTATACACTGCCTCAACTTAGGGAAGGAACAAAGCCCAGTTTAGAGGCCTAGAGAATAAAAGAAGGAAAATGTAAGCGTTGTGGAGACAAATGGGATCCTAAGCACAGATGCTTACAAAAGAAATTATATGCTTGTGAAGCAGAGCTAGAAGTCAATGAACCAATTGAGAACGATGCGAATAGCCAACAAGACAACCACCCAGGAATTGAGGACGACTCCCCACAGATATCAATAGTCGCTATTACCGGAATCTCCCAACCACAAACATTGAAGATTAAAGGACATATAAAAAATAATAACGTCATAGTTCTCATCGACTCTGGCAACACCCATAACTTCGTTAATGTCAAACTTGCTAAAGTATTTAACCTATTTATTCGTTCAGTACCTAACATCAAGGTTATGGTAGCAGATGGCAAGAAGATTGACAATGTGGGGAAATCTCACAAGGTTAAGTTACAAATGCAAGAATATAACTTAGAGTCAGATTTCCTTGTGGTACCACTAGGAGGAATCGACGTAGTATTAGGAATACAATGGTTACAAACCTTGGGTACATACTCTGCAAATCACCAAGAACATTTTATTGAATTCCATGCGTTAGGGAAAACACACAAATTATATGGTTACCAACCACATCCAACACAACTGGTTACAACACATCAAATGGAAAAGCTACGTTGGAAAGATACACCAACGTACATACCTCAATGTAAAGAAATGGAGATTCTAACAAGTGAAGGAGATATGGACAAACAACTAGAGACACAAGAGCTAATTCGAAAAACATCGCAAGGAGTTTCAAGAGTTACCTATGGCACTCCCAACAACAAAAAAACTGAACACATAGTTGAAATAGAACCAGGGACAAAACCTGCCAGCAACAACCCATACAGATATCCACATCAAAGACGTTGCGACAGTTCACGTAGTCATTGTCGTCAAATAAGCTTTGAGGACAAAGCTTCCTTAAGGGAAAGGTAATGTAACAAAAACTAAATTTAATTATTAATCTAGGTTAATTAATGTAAATTAACTAAGAGGTGACTTGAAAAGTCACCTCTCTTCCCCATTTACGGTGTAAATTACCGTGGCACCTATTATGTAATTCATCTTCTATATTTATAAAATATACATTTATACATTACGTTTGTCTTTCCATATTCCTTACTCTTTCACTGGCCCAAACTTCACAACCATAGAGAACAACCAGGATCACTAAGATCCCAAAAAGGGTTTGCATAGTTTTCCAGTCCCATAACTCTGCCTCTCTGCACCTATTTTGGAAAGCATAAAACGCTTTCCAACCTCCTAGAGTTATTTGTTTCCTGCAACCTTCCCAACTCAAACTTTTGTTGAAGTCGATTCCGAGGTACTTGTAATCTTCCACTACTTCAAGGGTATTGTCTTCAAAGTAGAACTTATGTTGTTTATGTTTTCTTTTGATAGAAAAAACTACCACTTTCGTCTTGCTAGTGTTTACTTGCATCCCAACTGTTCTACAAAAGTGCTCAAGGGAAATCAAGTGCTCTTGCAAGCCACGAGCAGACTTAGCAATCAAAATAAGGTCATCTGCACACAAAAGAAGCCTTATCACATACTTTCCCATGAGGACGCCATCCCCTCCCTCTAGGTTTAACCACTCTTCAAGTTTGTCAATATATAAGCCGAAAAGGGTAGGGGATAATGGGCACCCTTGCTTGACCCCAATATCGCTTCTGAAACTTTCAGAGATACCATCTGATGTTCTGATTTTGACTTTGACCTCCTCATATAGCCCGTGAACAGCTGCTCTAAGATGTATAGGAACCCCAAGTTCCTCCATTATGTGCCATAGTTTATCCCTGGGAACTGTGTCAAAAGCTTTTTTAAAATCTACAAATCAACAAAAGGCTTCCCCTTTTTTCTCCCACACTTTTTCAATGATGTGCCTTAAAGTAATACCATGGTCCACCGTGGAATGTTTAGGTCTAAAACCTGCTTGTCCTTTAGCACACTTGCCCCTTTCTTCCGCCCACTTGCTAATTCTATTTTCTAGAATGCTTAAAAAATAGCTTTGCAAACAAGGGGTTTATCATTATGGTCCTATAATTGGAGGGATCGCTGACATCCCCGCTCTTGAAAAGAGGAATTGCGAGGCTAGTTGTCCAATATGTATGGAATCCCTGCTGAATGATGTTGTTGAAGATTCTTGTAATGTGAGGTGCAAGAGTTTTTGAACCCCACTTTAGATATTTAGCTTGAAGTTCTACTAAATCTTTGGCGTTTCCAACACCCAACTTCTTAATACCCACCTCAATCTCTTGCACGGTGAAAAGCTTAGTAATGGTGGCGGTGTTGACTAAGGGGGGAGGGGGTTTAACCTTAGGATTCCGCTCATAGAGTTGCCTTGCATACTCAAGCCACTGGTCCCCTGTAATATTGTTTTCAGTTTGCTTCTTGCTTGCTTGAAGTTCCTTCCAAAATAGTTTGGGGTTGTTTTTCCCAAGGAAGATTAGCTCTTCCCTCCTTGAGACCATGGAATCAATTTTTTTCTTCCTTATAATCTGCTTGTAGCTTTTTAAGTCTCTTTCTTTCCAGTTTGACTCTCTCCACCTTCTCCTTGCTTTTTTGCACTCCTCATTGAACCAAGCATTAACATGAACGCAATTTGTTTCACGTTTCCTATTCTTTGCTCTCTTACATTTTATGAGTGCCCTTTGAATTAAATTAGTTAGCTGTTGATTATTAAGGCCTTGGGACAGAATTTCCTCCCTCTTACAAAGTCTCTCTAATGCCTTCCTAAAGACATTACAGTTCTCTTGAGTCAAAAGAATTCCGCCCTTTGCAAAAGGTTGTTGAATGTGCTGATTTTTTGTCCCCTCCTGCTGCTTATCAGTCCAAGAAAGACTTAGATAGATCGGTTTATGATCAGATTTTAAATCCCAGAGTTGTTCTCCAATCATAACTTCATTTTCTCGCATAGTCTATGCGAGCAAATTGCATAATCCACCACACTTGCTCCATTGTAGGTATTACAAGTGAAATTACCAGAGTTTGACCATTTAGGCAAACCATTGCAGATTACTAAATTGAAAGTTCCACATAAGGTAAGCAACTGTTCTCCAAAGAAATTGCAACCTTTGTTGTCTTTTGAAATTCTTGTCCATTGATGATTTCTTTCTTTTGTAAGCCAATTAGGATTGCAATCTTCCCTTTGACAAAGAATGCTAGCTTGTTCACTTGCAAGCGTTAAAATCTCCTACTAAAAAGATTTCACCTACTTGAAAATACTAATACAATCTTGTTTTTAAGGTTATGATATAAACCTATATGTCCTCCATCGAACCTTCTACTCTTTCCAAATACGCCTCCTAAGATTTATCATTGTATCATTGACCTTGTCCTAAAATCATGCACCCCAATCGTCATCTACTATTTAAAAAACATAAAAGCATGTATTCATCCACAATTTTTAAAACAAAAAGCCAACCAACCAAACACTTATAGAACACACAACCCAACCAAGTGGTCTTATACTCCTTTTTAAATTTATGCATGACAATGTCATGCACAATTTTAAAACATAAAACCAGCAGGACATTTGTAAAATGCACAACACAACAACGTGGTCTCATACACTTCTTAAGTTACTCTTTTAAAATTATGCGTCACAATGTCATGCACAATTTTAAAACATAAAACCAGCAGGACATTTGTAAAATGCACAACCCAACAACGTGGTCTCATACACTTCTTAAGTTACTCTTTTAAAATTATGCGTCACAATGGTCATCTGCCATTTTTAAATCATAAAGCCAACCAGACATTTGTAAACCACAGCGGAACGACGTGGTCTCTTCCTATCCAACAGAGGAGAAATTTGGTCAACAAATTGAATGTTTCCCACCAAGAACCGAGCGCTTGGCACACACATAACATGGTGCATGTAGGGGGCAGATTCAATGACAAACAAGCCTCCAGAATTCAATTTACTGATAATGAACCACCAACTAATTTCAATAACAAACCTTCCCGCTTTTCGCAGGTAATGAATGAATCAATCACGCCTATTTAAAGAAGGGTAGGTCAAGCCACGGGGGCATGACAAATACTGTGCCAACAAACAGACAAACCTGTTCCGTAGGGTTCTTGATATGTGTTGGAGAAGGAACGCTGGATTGTGCAACTAACAGCCCCTCAAACCCAACGCCAAACCATTAATCAACTCCTATATCGCTCACCGGCCCTTCTTAATGCCTCCCACCTGCACCTTCGACACGCATTAAACATGCCGACGGTACCCAACTCCTCCAACTCGATTGTTCGATCCTCCTTTTAAAAGATCCTCCCCGGACTCTACTGCAGGTCACAGAGCTGTTCATGCACTGCTAGAAGGAGCAACAGCTTCGTAATTAGAGAAGAAATCCAACAGCAATAGCAAGAGGAGTACAGTAAGTTTGTGGAGAAAGCAGCAATGCCGGTTTTTCCTTCTGGTCTGGAAGCCCCTGAGGGCAATGGCAAGGTCGTTTGTGTCATGGATGCATCCAGTTATGTAGGTTTGTGGATAGTTCAGGGCCTTCTGCAACGGGGCTATACCGTCCACGCCACCGTGCAAAGAGAAGCTGGTATATGTTTATATTTATTGTAATGAGAATAAGATTTTCTAGTCTCTTAATAGATTCAATTCAGGGAGATCCATGCTAGTTTTTAAATGAGATTTAATATACTGACTTCTTTATAAAAGTGGGGTGAAATCGAGCTTACCTTCATGATCATGAAGGTATGTTACTTCTTCAATGCAACTTATGCTTCACCTAGCCTTCATCCTCATGAACATATGTTCATCTTCCTCCACACATACGTTCATGAAGGTTTAAGGTGAAGTTGTAACTTCATCCTACCATTTTCATAGACATATGAGTGGGAAGTTGCAGAACTTCACCCTATCCTGAAAGGATGGGGATTTAAGTGAAATAGGGCAACTTTACCTCCATCCTCATGGTGGTGAGAAGAGTAGGAATGAAGTTGAAGTCGCCCAATTCCATGTTCATGAAGGTTTAAGGTGAAGTTGTAACTTCATCCTACCATTTTCATAGACATATGAGTGGGAATTTGCAGAACTTCACCATATCCTGAAGCGATGGGGATTTAAGTGAAATAGGGAAACTTTACTTCCACCCTCATGGTGGTGAGAAGAGTAGAAATGAAGCTGAAGTTGCCCCATTCCATCCCCACTTTGCAATTAAGTTTTCGTTTCTATGATTAGACTTATAGGATGCTGGTATTCTTTATTGACGATTGATGATTTTTATGGTGGCAGGCGAAGTTGAGTCTCTCAGAAAATTGCATGGGGAACGATTGCAGATCTTCTATGCAGACGTTTTGGATTATCACAGTATTACTGATGCGCTTAAGGGCTGTTCTGGTCTATTCTATACCTTTGAACACCCTCAAAATGGTGCAGGCTATGATGTAAGTTAGTGAACCTTTGAGTGAAAAGATGGGGTTATTTTGTGTTGTATATTGGAGGGCCATTGAATATTTGATAGATGTAAAACTTGTGTTATAAACAGGAAGTGATGGCAGAAATTGAAGTGCAAGCAGCCCACAATGCATTGGAAGCGTGCGCTCAGACTGAAACCATTGAAAAAGTTGTGTTCACTTCTTCCGTGGCTGCAGCTATTTGGAGAGAAGATGGAGAATACAGTGTCAGTGCCCTTGATGAAAGGCATTGGAGCGATGTAAATCTCTGCAGGAAATTGAAGGTTTGTATATGTGATTTATGCGCATGGAGACAAATTAATGTATTCTACTACCTTAGTGCAGTTGAGTTGGGCTGATTTATAAATTCTACAAACTATTTAAAATTCGAAATGGATCTCAGCTCTAACTGGGACTTTTGTTTTCTTCTCATTTCATCATAATACTGCTACTAGTCTATGCATATGCAGTTGCTTCTCTAGGTACAAGGATCCATGTCCAATTCATTTTTGACTTCATGTTGCTGAAATGATAAGACATCCTGCTAGGTTTTAGATGGCACCTAACTTCTCTAGATTTTAAGATTGCTGAAGTGATTACACATCCTACTGGACAGTATAGTGGATCTCTCTGCTCTATATGCAATAATCCATATCCAATTCATTTTTTCCCTTCTCAAGTTGCCCGGGTTATATATGGATCTGAAAAGTTTACATGTCCAACCGTTTGTTAAATCTTCTGTGCCTATTACAGCTGGGCTTAACTGGGTTTGTGCCCAGTAAATATATGTGTACAGAGAAAAACTACATACGGTGCAGTTGGGGTCTATCATTAGTTTTATTGGGGGTATATATACGAAATTTGGCTGCTTTGATGATTATGAAGTTCAACGTTGCAAAGTTTAATAGCAGTGTTCTGATTCTTGAAGTGATCTAGAGTAGTCTGTTCTAATTCTACTGTATTGCCTGTTCACAATAGTCTGTTCTAATTATACTGTATGGTCTGTTCACAGTTGTGGTATGCATTAGCCAAGACACTATCAGAAAAGGGTGCATGGGCACTGGCCATGGACAGAGGGTTGAATATGGTGACAATTAATCCATCTCTGATTGTAGGACCTGCAATCACATACAAAAGCTCAACATCTACAATTGCATATCTTAAAGGTGAGGGAGAGAGATCTGCATACCAAATTCATATGAATTAGACCTCTGCTCTATAACATATAACATATAAATATGGTATAGCAATCACTTGGAAAGGACTTAATATCTGGAGGTGCAGTATATTTGCTAGTTTATTTACGGCTGCTATTACTTGTGATAACAGGGGCTGCACAGATGTATGAGAATGGAACCTTAGCGAGTGTAGACATAAGGTTTCTAGCCGATGCACACATCTGTGCTTATGAAGATCCATCTGCCTACGGGAGATATATTTGTTTCAATCAAATAGTCAGTAATGCAGAAGATGTTGTCAATCTAGCACAGAGCTTGCGACACCTGATACCGTTTCCTGATAGGTACAAAGCAATTATTTTTTCTCCCTAGATTATTGCAATCACCGTAGATTCTATATATCTTCAAGATTTGAACTTGGGTTTTCTTCTTAATGACATTTATTGCTTCATAGTGAAACTGATCTTTGGTTTTTTTTCATATTTTGTTAACAGATTTGAAGACTCAACGGTCTACCAACAGCGTTTGTGTAATAAGAAGCTGACTGGGTTGATGGTGGGATATGGAAATCATGCAACCCTAAGTAGCGAGCTGTAAGGGAAAGGGGGCTTTGTCCTATGTTTACAGCTTTACTGCAGCCATGAATGAGCGGCAGTAGAGGATAATTGGGTGATTTTACGTCTATGTACATTATGTAATGTAATTTCCACTTTAATGTTGGCCGGTAGTTGATAATAAGTCAATTTTCTTGCACGACTAGCATTAAAGTTTTAGCCTTTGTCCAAAATGACAACGGCTCTTAGTCGATTTCTATCACCATCGTCGTTAAAGTTATAGCCTCACTGCCAACTGTATTCCTTTGGTAGTTTCTGAAATAAAATCAGTTCCCTGATTTCTTGCAGCGAAAGTGCAAGCAATGCGTTCTTGGTTGTATGTTCACACATAATTTCTGAAATAAAATCAGTTCCCTGATTTCTTGCAGCGAAAGTGCAAGCAATGCGTTCTTGACTGTATGTTCGATAACTGAACCAAAAGTGGGACACCTAACACTTTGGAATTGTTCTACCAATATGAAAGTTGGTATTTTTTTAACCACTATGGAAGTTACACTTTCTTTGCATGGTTTGTTATGAATGGAACGGAATGTGTCTGTCGATTTTTATCACCATCATCGTTAAAGCCTCTGATAGAGACTCACTGCCCACTTTATTCCTTTGTTAATTTCTGATAAAAAATCAGTTCCCTGATTTCTTGCAGTGCAAGCTATGCTTCTTCTTGAAAAAAAAAGTGCAAGCAATGCGTTCTTGATTGTATAACAAGTGGGATACCTCACACTTTTTGGAATAGTTCTACCAATATGAAAGTTGCTTCTTTTTTTAACCAGTATGAAAGTTACACTTTATTTGTATTGTCATGAATGGAACGGAATCAGAATGCTTATTTGTAAGTGAAAATGCTCACCTGGAAAAGACCTTTGCTTTTTGTGTGAAAAAGGTTTGATTTGTTTATTTAGGTTAAAGATAAATTTATAATGGTTTATATAAAATTAAAAAATATATTATTTCACTCATTATGCTGATACATAAAAACTAAATCTATGCTGATGTATATAGCTATATCCATCATAAATAGCATAAATTACAGTTTTCTAGGTAATAGTTTATGTATTATAGTTTTTCCAGGCAGGAGTTTATGTATTACAGTTTTGGTAAAAAAAAGAATTTTAGCATTTATGTATTATAGTTTTTCCAGGCAGGAGTTTATGTATTACAGTTTTGGTAAAAAAAAGAATTTTAGCAACCTCATGCTGATGTATATCAGCTATATCTATCATAAACAGCATAAACTACAGTTTTCCAGGTAATAATTTATGTATTATAGTTTTTCTAGGTAGGAGTTTATATATTAAAGTTTTTGGTAATCATGGAAATTTAACAACCTCTTTAAGAGTATATGTAACAATTTGCAAGTTATATATACCAATAACTCATAGGTTAAGCATAAACTACAGTTTTCCAGGTAATAATTTATGTATTATAGTTTTTCTAGGTAGGAGTTTATATATTAAAGTTTTTGGTAATCATGGAAATTTAACAACCTCTTTAAGAGTATATGTAACAATTTGCAAGTTATATATACCAATAACTCATAGGTTAGCATGGAAATTTAACAACCTCTTTAAGAGTATATGTGAGTATATGTAACAATCTGCAAGTTATATATACCAATAACTCATAGGTTAGCATAGAAATTTAGCAACATCTTAATATGTAACAATTTGCAAGTTATATATACCAATAACTCATAGGTCAGCATAGAAATTTAGCAACCTCTTAAGAGCATATGTAACAATTTGCAAGTTATATATACCAATAACTCATAGGTTAGCCTCAGCTGAGGCTTCACATGTCAATATGTGCAGCCCTACCCTCCCAATTGAACCTGTGACTTCCCTGGAAATAAAACATGTTCCTTATCCATTGGACCCATTCAAATTGAACCAGTAATTAGATGTCATCTTAATGATATATCTGATTGAGAATTAAAAAACTCCATAAAAGTTCTTTCTCTTGTATTTGGAGAAAATGATTGTTGTAAATTTTAAATTCCTCTTAATCTTTACATTTGTCCCACAATAATGTTTGCCATTAATTCAAACTCCAACTATAATTAATTGTCATTGATTCGAACTCCAACTGTAATTCATCTTTAAGGCCAAAGTGGACGACTTCAAAAATCTTTTGAACTTTGGAAAAACTCAGATCTCACACTACTGGATACCACAAATCCCAAAATACTTTACTTCCGGATGGATAACACAATCTCACACTACTGGATACCACAAATCCCAAAATACTTTACTTCCGGATGGATAACACAATGCCAAACATTGGGCTAAAACTCCACAATGCTTCCCTTCTGCCACATATGCCAAAGCATTGGCTACCAAAATTTTTAACTAGCATGGCAAGGTTATCTCATTTTGACAAAATAAAGCATTGCAGCTACAACTTTATGTGGACTTTTTTATCTATTTAATCTGCATCTTCACACATATACTTTTTTGGACAATGGATCATGTTAATATTGAAGATGCATATTTTTGACAGTGAGTTATGTTAATTAGACATTTTTGTTCTTGCAAATTGAATCATATTGATAACGATAATTTTGTAGACAAATTGTTTACCAACATTTTTAACTACTATTGCAAGGTTCTTTCACTTTGACGAATTAAAGAAGTGTAGCTAAAACTTTCACTTTGACAAATTAAAATAGTACAGCTAAAACTTTCACCAATTAATTTATTCTCTATCGCAATTTTTTGAACGATGAATCATGTTGATATTAAAAATGCTCTTTTTTAAAGAGTGAATCAAGTTGATATTGAGCTTTTTGTGTTTTTTGGACATTGAATATTGTTTTTGTTGGACATTTTGTAGATAAATTGTTTACCAATATTTTTAAGTACCATGGCAAGGTCAACTAGCTTTGACAAATTAAAGCAGTGCAACCAAAACTTTATGCCGACTTTTTCACCTGTTTATTCTGCATCTCCGAATACACATTTTTTGGACAATGAATCCTATTGATATTGGGATTTTTGTTTTTGACATCGAAGTGAGCATTTTTGTAGGCAATTTTTTTGGTTGTTAATTATGATTTACGTTATCAAATGTCAATGTTTCAGTGTTTTAATGGTAATTTACTCTATCATAATGTCAAATGATATGTTTCAATGCTTTAAGAACTTATAGACTTAGCAGAGTCTTCTATTTTTGGAAATGCAGTAAACTTTATCTTTCCAAGTATAAATGATGTTTTTTTTATAACGATAATATTTTTGATTTATTTTGCTTGAGTTGAGGGATTTATAGGCTCCCGGCTCGTAAATAAGCTCTGTCAAACTAAGGTGGTGGCCGTACCTCGTTGATTAAGCTAGCTGAGCAGTTTGAAGAGGGAGCGCCCTATATGCTGGACAGACTTTCCCTCGGGAGGGGAGCCTGTCGGATTTCGGTGTGCAGTGGACAGGCTGCCCTCCCGTCCCGAGGGAAAGTCTGTCCAGTATTTAGAATTCGCCGTTTGAAGAGGTTCTCACAGACACAATATAAGCTCCGTCAATGCTAGACTTACTTCTATGCTACTAGGATTAGGGGTAGGGCTTTAAATGAGGGTATGCAATAGCAGGTCAGGCTTCACAGGTCATAAAGCGGTCAGAGTTTACAGGCTTTGAATTAGTGCCATTCCTTATCGCATTAGTGCCAATGAATGCCGCTGCTTATGACGAGTATAGTATAAAGCAGTAAAGCTAACCTCCATCCCTCAATGGCTCTAGCCCCTCCTTCGTGAGGTCTGGTCTATTGTCGTAGGTGTAGGTAGATTTGGTGTACTTGGCTTCAATGGGTGAGTTTTGGGAAAGGGTGTTACCACATCCTCACCCTGAAATTCTAACATGGACTTTAGAGGCATGTTTATCTGATGACTCCCAGTTTTAAATGCAAAAAACATTCTTAACTTAAAAATCAAACCTGCGCTAGTGATGAAAAATTCTTGCCAATTTACCACTTAACTTATACTTCCTGATTCAGTCTTGTCTGCGAAAATTGGCCGTCACGCCTTGGGATTTTTTTGCAAATGGGATGAGACGGATCAGGTTCATTACTTGAAAAATTTGGCAAAGTAGATTTTTCCCAAACGGCACGTTCCGCGGTTGTTGGGCCGTGTTACAATTTCATTGTAATATCCCGGTAATGGTCCATGGATTACCAATGGACACTTCTGATTGACACAAAACTTGATTGAAGATAACGTATACGGTTTCTTTTCCAAAAGTATCCAGAGTTCCTAGAGAAGCGCGGTCCCATACATTCAGATAAAACATGATGTCAAAGAACAGACAATAGCCTAACGAGCCACCCACGATCCATTAGCATTTGTCTTGAATTCTGCCCCCTTAAAAATCCACTAACTTATCTATTCAAACAAAGATGGAATTTTCAAATACAAACCCATCATAAACTGTATTTAACGTTTGTTAAAACTATCATAACGCTCAAATTTCACAAGCTAATATCGCGTAGAGCATGATTTATCCAAATAAACCTACATGTACAAATAAAGTTGCAGTATGATAAGTTTTACCACCTTAAGAAAACCCTAAATAACATCATTACCGCCTCAAAAGTTTTACAACTCAGCGTGATGAATTGAATGCTACTCCTATTGGACTGTAAATAAATAAGGAAATACATTGAGTCATTCATTCAGTGTGGGCTCCTGTTTTCTTACAACTGGGAACCATCTGCCATAGTACTTTTGAAGTGTTTGGATTCATTCAATGTGGTTCCTGTTTTCTTACAACTGTGTATCATCTGTCATATAACTTTTAAGTGTTGAATCTCCTTCAAAGCCAGGTACCATCTGTCATATAGCTATTTAATCTTTAAAATTTTGCCAAAGAGTTTAGGTTTGGTACCAAACATCCGTCATTTAATCATTCCCAAGATGAAGGGCTGGTACTTAACATCTGTCAATTAATTATTTAAAAG
>LPNX010318499.1:58458-82577 GCA_001517045.1 Pseudotsuga menziesii | reverse complement strand
TTTGAATTTATGGCCAAATTAGATAAAAATAAGAGGAGAATTTAATGAAATTTGTTGACTATTCAACCAGGGACCAGTAGTACCATCTGTCATATAACTATAACTATAGTGGATTGAATTTGTGCCCAAACCAGGTAGGAGCCAAGAATATTAATGAAATTTGTGAACTAATTCATCACATCTGTGCTTGGTACGTATCTGTCAATTAATTAATTAAAAGTTTGAATTTATGGCCAAATTAGATAAAAATAAGAGGAGAATTTAATGAAATTTGTTGACTATTCAACCAGGGACCAGTAGTACCATCTGTCATATAACTATAACTATAGTGGATTGAATTTGTGCCCAAACCAGGTAGGAGCCAAGAATATTAATGAAATTTGTGAACTAATTCATCACATCTGTGCTTGGTACGTAGCTGATGGATACTATGCTATCTGCCACGGATAAGCATCCACCAGCAGCAATAAGAACATTGGACCGACCGATTATTCACACTGCTAGTCTGCTAACAAAAAATACATTGAATGCATTGTTGCTGTGAGGGGAGTGGGATATGCGCTAACCAAAACGCCCCGTTTTCTTCTACCCGCTTTTTACAAAACCACTTCCTCCCACCACCGGTTGTCACTATCGAAGTTGTCTTCTGCCCCCCACCTGACATGTGTATGTCCTGATCAAATCCAACCTGCAAAGCTTGGCTGTAGTCAACCGAGAATATGCATGAGTAAAGGGCGAGCCTTCCATTTAACGCGAGCCTGTCAGGTGCCCTAACCCAACAACGTCCATCCATACCCATCCATCACATGAGGTTTGGACGTTCGTGCCACAAGGTATCCACCGGCGCGTCCAATCTGCTTGACACACTATTTACTGCTGATCAGCACAGAGAGTACAACTTCATCACAAAAATTTGAATTTGAATTTCATCCTGAATATTAATGCTCGCCCATTCCATTCATTTGAATTTGAATTCGAATGGCTTGTGCTGTTCTTACATGCAACTTGGTAGCTAGAGGGATTTTTTTTTTTGGCAGAAGTGAAGCTCCTTACCGACGCCCGTCGAGGTAATTTTGTTTCTTTATTCGGTTGTTGCCCGCCCTTGCCACTATAGGATTTTGTTCCTTTATTCGGTTGTTGCCGCTATAGGATGTTCTTTTATCACAGATTGCAGCATCCAAAAAGGAGACTGCTGAAATCACTAGAAGTAGCGAAAATGGCAGAGGAAGGTTTCAATGCCGAAAAGGATAACCTGTTGAACAGGCTTGCAGAAACCTGGAGTTGACGGTTGTTGGAGACCCATGCAGGCTCAGTTTCCTTTGTAACTGACAGCCTTGGTGTCAGTTCATGCCTTAACTGATGGCATGCATGCGTTCTCTTCAGACCACCACTATGGCATGTTTCTTTTTTTTCTGCTAATAAAGATAGCTATTATGTATTGTAATCTTTTACACACATCAGTACAGAATTATTCATTCCTTCTCTTTGTTTTTCATTATTTTTCTGTTTTGCAAGCTGTGTGTTCTCTCTTGCTAGCTAGATTTTTCTGTGCAGGTGTTCAACACTCATCTACATGGTATCAAAGTTCTGCTGCTAGGACAAAGACCCACCAGCATTTTTTATTTGCAGGTACAGAAGATCGAAAATCGTTGGAAGAATGAGATTTCCAAAGGAAGCTATTCTCACACCATACAATTATTTTGCATGGGAAGCAAAGATGGAGATCTTTCTTCGAAGCAGAGGATTGTATAGGATTGCTATGGCCACGGAAGGTGAGCCTACAGCAGCCATAGAAAAGTCCAAATACCTCAATCAGATGGATGAGGCCTACGAAGCCCTCTGCATGCACATCTTCCCTGAGCTGCTTTTCCATATTTCTTCTTGCAAAACTCCCAATGAAGTTTGGACCACCATGAAAGGACTCTTTGGCAAGCAAGATGAGATGAAAGGCCACATGCTCGAAGTGGAGTTGCTCTCTTTGGATCCACGAAGCTTCGACAATATACAGGATTTCTTCACAACATACAAGGATTTGCTGCTGCAACTCAAGGGTTGCAGGCTTGATAAATCTAAGGAGGAAAAACGGATGGTTCTATCCATCCTCTCCAAGCTTGGATCGGAATACTCTGTCTTTGTCTCCACGTTTCATTTAGTGAGGTTCACCTTTGGCAAGAACTGGACCATGCCCACTCTTGATGCTTTTATTGAATCTTTGTCTCAGGAATAAGACAAGCTCATCAATATGGGAAAAATCAAGGGCTCCAAGGCACATGCTCTTGCTGTGCATGATGGCAGTCATAACCCAAAACATAGATTTAAATCCAAAGACAAAGGAAAGGCACATGCAAATCCAAAGAAGGAAGGGAACGCCAAACCCTTCAATGATTCCTCCGGATCCAAAGGTGAAAAATGGAAGAAAATGGAGAAATGCACATACTCCCAGAAAGGATTCCATCCAGAATCCTCATGCATGAAGAAGTAGATAGATCAGATGGCCCAGATACTTCAGAAGCACAACCTTGGGGATCACATTCCAGAGGTCGCCAAGAAGAAGCCTAAAGATCATGCTAAAGGTAACTCTAGCCATGCTTTGATTGCCATTAATCCATCTCCCTATGCATGGATTGTAGATTTAGGTGCATCTCACCACATGGCTGCCACCAAGGAAGCCTTCTCTTCATTGGATGCATGCAAAGGTCCTCCTATACTCATGGGGAATGATTCTCCTGTTGATATCACCAACAAGGGCAGAATTGAACTCAATCATGGTAGCTTTGAGGATGTGCTACATGTTCCAAAACTCTTGGTGAATCTTCTCTCTGTCTATCAGATTACACATTCTGGCACCGGAAAGAGAGTTGAATTCACTCCTGATGTTGTGAATATCTTCAACATACAAAGCAACTCTAAAGTTGCCACTGGTGAGGTAAATCACAGATCTAGGCTTTACCCATTTTCTGAATTCATTGAACCAGATTCTGCCTTATTACTTACGCATGCTGATGATAGTAGTAGGTTATGGCACGAAAGATTTGGTCATCTTAATTTCAGATACATGTAGCAACTCTACAAGCAGGGAATGGTCATTGGCTTGCCCAACATTCATTTTTCAAAAGGAGTTTGTCAAGGATGTGTTATTGGCAAACATCCTCAAGAGAAGTTTGAAAAAGGGAAGGCTAAGGGGGCCTCCTCTCCCTTAGAGCTCATCCATAGTGATTTGATGGGACCCTTTCCTTATCTATCCATCAATAAGGCAAGGTATGTTCTTACATTTCTTGATGATTTCTCACGATATACTTGGGTATATTTTCTCAGGAAGAAGTCCGAAGTTTTTGAGCATCTCAAAGACTTCAAAGCACTTGTAGAGAATCAGTCCACGAGAAAGATTAAAATCCTCTGCACAGACAATGGGTGGGAATATGTGAACAGGAATGTTCAAACTCTTTGTTTAGAGGCTGGTATACAGTTGCAACATACAATACCATACACTCCACAGCAGAACATAGTGGCTGAGAGGAAGAACAGATCCCTCAAAGAGATGGCCTCTTGCATGTTGCATGCAAGGTCTCTTCCTTCTAAACTATGGTAACTGCGCCAACTACATATAGAACATATCTCCTCACAGATTTGTCAAGGACATGACTCCTTTTGAGGCATGGAGCGGTTGCAAACCGAAAGTCACCCACTTCCGAATATTTGGATCACGTGGATGGGCCCGCATACCCTCTGAAAAGAGGAAAGCATTAGATCCTCAGAGCACTGCATGCATCTTCGTGGGATATTCCGATGATGTGAAGGGTTACAGGTTGATTGATCCCTCTATAGACAAGCTCTTTATTGAGCGAAGTGTCCAGTTTGAGGAAATCCCCTTGCATGCACCATTGGAGTCACACGCAGAGACTTTTGTTTTTCTACCTACACCACACATCCATGATGATGAGTCCACTCATTCAGATCATGATTCATATTTGAGTTCCGAATCTGATGGAGAACATGAGCATGAATATGTTGATCCACCTCTTTTCTCCCCTGAGAGAACAAGGAGCTTAAGAGAGATATATGCACATACAACTCCACAGGATGCAGGCAACCTTGTGGGGGATCCAGTGGATCAGAGGATGCAGCCCCAGTTTGAGGAGCTTTCTCATGCACTCACAGCTACTGAACCAGTGATTCCCATGCATTGTTACATGGTTCTCTCTTCAGACCCGCAGGCCTATGCAGAGGCTGTAGGGAATCCCCTCTGGGAAGCTGCTATACAGGATGAGTACAACTCTCTCCTCAAGAATCAGACTTGGGATCTGGTGCCACTTCCTTCAGACAGGAATCTTGTTAGATGCAGATGGGTCTACAGGACCAAGAAGGTAGTAGACGGACAGATCAACAGATACAAAGCCAGGCTAGTTGCCAAAGGTTTTCAGCAGGTTCATGGGTTAGACTATGATGAGACCTTTGCTCTAGTAGCAAAGATGGATTCCATTTGATTGGCACTTGCCATTGCTGCATCCAGGAGGTGGGAATTCCATCACTAGATGGATGCAAAGAATGCATTTCTTCACGGTGATCTCTCTGACGAGATCTACATGGAGTAGCCACAAGGCTTCATACAAGATTCATCCTTGGTTTGCAGATTGAAGAAGTCTCTCTACGGCCTTAAGAAAGCCCCGAGAACATGGTATGCCAAGATGGACTCCTACCTATTGTCCAAAAACTGTGTACGGTGTAAGTCAGATCTGAATGTATACATGCTTAGGTCAGCTGACTCACTTCTGCTACTAGTTTTATATGTGGATGATTTGTTGATCACTGGCAGCTCGACTTCAGCACTTGCTGCAGTCAAGAGGATTCTGCATGATAGGTTTTTGATGACGGACATGGGTCCATTACATTTCTTCCTTGGTCTTGAAATCAGCCACGATGCCTCAGGCATCAAACTATCTCAGGCCAAGTATGCTCGAGATATTCTAGAGCGATTCCATATGACAGACTGCAAGTCTGCATCGACTCCTTTCCTATCTGGGGTCAAACTTGAGGATGGCAGGAACACTCCATTGGTTGACAACACTCTATACAGACAACTAGTGGGGAGCTTGTTGTATCTTACGCACTCTCGACCAGACCTCTCGTATGCAGTTGGGGCAGTCTCTTGGTTCATGTAGGAGCCACATGCGCTACATTGGAAGGCTGCCAAGCAGATCCTTCGATACGTACATGGCACCATCACCTTTGGGATTCACTATGCAGCAGATTCTGCATTGGATCTAATAGGATTCACTGATTTTGACTGGGCTGGCAATAGCATTGATCGCAAGTCCACATCTGGGTACTCACTCAGTCTAGGTTCAGAGCCAATTTGTTGGTCGAGCAAGAAGCAGGCTGCTATTGCTCTATCTTCATCCGAGGCCGAATACAGAGGGGTAGTCAACATAACCGTTCAGGCTTTGTGGCTACAACATTTTCTCACTGAGTTGGGCATCCAGTTCCACCGGCCTACTGTCATCTGGTGTGACAACCAGAGCACTCTAAAGTTCTGCAGAGATCCAGTACAGAGGCAACAGGCAAAGCACATAGAGATCCACATGCACTATATCAGAGATTTGGTGCACGAGCGGATCATCGACTTGCAGTTCTGTCCTTCAGCTGAACAACAATATCTTCACCAAGACCTTCACTGTGCATAAGTTCCACTCTCTGCGTGATCGTCTTGGAGTGAAAGACACAGTTGCCTAGCAACTGTCTTTTTCTTCTTTTGCTACATTGTATTTTGAGGGGGGGTTTTTCCCATGAGATTTTCCCTCTTTCCTCATTTTATTTCAATGTTCATTAGTTGCATTGTTTTTGGGTGACCTATTATGGACTTAGTTGCCGGGGCCCTTTCTTTATTACCCCATAGTAGTGTTCAGGGGGTTGTTGGAGACCCATGCAGGCTCAGTTTCCTCTGTAACTGATGGCCTTGGTGTCAGTTCATTCCGTAACTGATGGCATGCATCAGTTCTCTTCAGACCACCACTATGGCATGTTTCTTTTTTTCTTCTGCTAATCAGGATAGCTATTATGCATTGTAATCTTTTACACACATCAGTACAAAATTATTCATTCCTTCTCCCTGTTTTTCATTATTTTTCTGTTTTGCAAGCTGTGTGTTCTCTCTTGCTAGCTAGATCTTTCTATGCAGGTGTTCAACACTCATCTACAACGGTCAGCGAGAAAGGGTCATTGAGCTAGATAAATAGAGAACTACTTAGTGAAGCAGAGGCTTTGAAGGCCCATTTGGATGAGTACAGTGAAAAATTGGTTACGATGGAAGATGAAAAGCAAGAGTCGAAAGCAGTCCCTGTAGGCATAGCAGAGAGGTTGGAGGCTTTACCTAAACAAAATAAGATGATGGAAAAATAAATTATTAGCCTTCAATAGCAGGTGGATGAAAATGTCAAGCAACACTCTCATGTGATTCAGCAGTCCAAGCTAGAAAACAATTCTCTGAAACAACATAATGAAATATTAGAAAAAGAGGTTCGTAGTACCAGTTCTTTGCTTGAAATAAGGGATAAAAGTCTTCACGAAAGGATAGTTGAAAATGCCAAACTTAGCAACCAGGTGGAAGAGTTGAGTAAAACAATTGTAGGGTTGCAGAAAACAAATGCCAACGTAGTGCAGGAAAAGGACGACTTGAAGAGAGAATTTGAATCACCTCATACAGAGTCTGTCAAGAAACATAAAGTGATAGAAGAGAAACACTCTGAATTGTTTAAGAAAAAGAGGAACAGGCAAAGACAATTAACTTATTGCGAGGAGAGATTAATTCACTTATAGATGAGAAAAGTTCACTTTCTCGGGATCTGAAAGAAGCAACCAAAAAACATGGAGATTTTCCAGAAAAATGTTTACAGACTAAGCATCCAACCATAGCACAGGGAAAAAAGACTGAGCTAGTTGATACTGTAAACTGTATGGATGTGCATAAAAATCCTACACCATCCATCGTGAATAGAAAACTAAATCACAACAATGTCAAGAAAAATCCAAAACCATGGGATGCGAATGAAAGGCAAGGTATGTAGGAAAGGAGAAACCCCTATGGCCGGCACCAAAGCAAAGCACAAAAGAAGCCGCAATTCAAGTTCTACAGGGACTGAACTTATTTCTACATTTTTTACTTTTATTTTTCATCCGCTACAGTTTTGATGCGTTGCTGTAAAATACTACAGTTTCGATGTGCTTCTGTAAAACTTCACAGTTTTAGATTTTGATGTGTTGTTGTACATGCCACAGCTCAATTTTGATGTGTGGTGTTGTAAGGTTGTGGAATGCATTATGGAGTAAATTTTACTGTTTTTTTAAAAATTGTTGGCAGCTCAATCTTGATGTGTTGTGTTGTAAGGTTGTGGAATACATTCTGGAGTAAATCTTATTGTTTTCTTTTTAAATTGTTGCAATACCATGAAATTTGGTAAAGTCTCTCTTAAATTACAATTGTATATTGTTCCAAATACATTATAAGTGATTCTTTTACAATTACAATAGTAGGTTGTTTGTAATAAATTATATATGATTCTTTTTACAATTCTATGTTGTTTTTATATGAATAAGTTCATTACATCAAAAAAAACAAATCACATTTCTATCCATTCAAAAAACAAATAAATATTTTGGCAAAAAGGACAACATAGAGAGTAAAATTTATTTGTTGTTTGAATGGATGGAAATGTGATTTTTTTTCTACATGATCTTTTTTTTTTATTCAATCGAAAAAAATTAGTTCCACATGATCAACTTATACTTGTTAGCCTTGAATTTTAAAAGTAAATAAAATTTATTTGTGTGATTTGTTTTTTTTGACATGATCAACTTATTCCTGTTAGCCTTGAATTTAAAAGTAAATAAAATATATTAATTGTAGTAAGATTTGGTACATGCTCTCGCTTTGCGGATTTTTATCTAGCTGAGAGGTCGCCCTGATTTTTAAAAATACATGCTTTGGAGATTTTTTTATTTAAAGGTGTCTACTATATTCTATTTTTTTTCCATTTGAATGGAAGCTATCTTTACTTGAATGGACCTGTATATAAATTAACATAGAATTTTTATTTTGTGTTATCGCTATATTGCAGCCTGTGTCTTTATTATAACTTGGTTTTGTAACTTTAATTTTTGTAACTTACTCTCTACATTAAGTTACTCATAATTTATGAAATGTATAGAGTAAGTTTTTATTTCCAAAAGAAAAAAAGCTCATTATATTAATCAAAAAGCTACATACAAAAGTATGTATTGTTCCTATTTCTGGCATAGTTACATCATGAGATCACATCATTTGTGATGTATTTTCTTCTTTTGTGCATATCAACAAAAGAAAACACGCTGAGTCAAAAAACTGTCTGCAAAATTTCTCTCATGGGGAGCTCCCTGTCGGAAAAGGTACTGTATTTCCTTCTTTTATGCATTACAGAGCATATACTGAGACCTGTCTGCAACAATTTCTCCCATTGGAAGCTTCTTGCCAAGAAAAAACTGTAGGAAAAAGTGTTGTAACCTTCTGTTTTAACCAAAAAACTGTTCGAGTTTATAATTGAACTACAAAAAGCTTTCTATTGTGGCAGATCTAGAAATGGCATATGATAGCACTCATGGGCCTGTGTCTCCTTTTTCTCTGTGATTTTCTATGTTCCCCACTCCAAGTTTATTCTTGCCTTTGAAAGTCTATCCGCTTCCATGTTTCGCTCCCTGTAGACATGTTTGAGCGAAAGAGATTCAAACTTTGCAAGAAGTTTGCTAACTTCTTCAAAAAGTGCATCTAGTGAGGTGTTTTTGCATCTCTGAATCTTATTGATCCAATTTATTACAACCAATGAGTCACCAAATACTTGTAATTTTTTGCAATTTCTTTCAATTGCAAAACATAGGAGAAGCTTCAAGGCCATGAGTTCAACATAATTGTTTGTTCCAGATTACATCCCCATTGAGATTTGAAAGTGATGGGTTGGATTTAGGAAGAGGGTGGCTCCTCCCCCACATTTCAACTCTTGAGAAGCACCATCAAAGAAATCCCAAGGGGTGTTTTTGTCCATCTGTTCAGGAATGATGATTTTTGGATTGGGGCTGTTTTTTGTTTGGGGGAAGTAAGAAAGGATATCTAGTCCTTGCCTTGCTACTTCTTCTAGAGAGATGGCTTTATTTCTGGCTAACCAGATTCCCCACACGTGGAGAAGCAGAAGGGATCTTATTTGAGTAGTTTGGGGAGAAGATGACCAATCTTTCCAAGCATCTTCCAATGTGGGGCCTTCCCAATTAGATCTGGAAGAGGTGAGAGATTGTGAATGCTCCCATACTTGCTTGGAAAAATTACAGCTTAGAAAAAGGTGGTTTGTGTTTTCATCATTATCTTTGCAGAGACTCCACCATCCGGGTCCTGCAATTTGTCTTTTCTGGAGATGGTCCCAGGTAGGGATTTTATTTGCAAGAGTGCACCATGTGAAGATTTTTTCCTTCATTGTTGGGGTGCGCACCTTAACGGTCCCTAATTTGGTAACTCCGTGGTTTTTGTGGAAGTTGTAAGCGGAGTTACGACTCAAAACAGTCTTAGGGGTGTCGGGGTTGAGTAAAAACCTTCTTTTTGTAATAAACCCATGGTTTAAGTCCAGGGTTTAGGGTTCGGGGTGCCCATGGTTTTGTAATAAGTGCACTATAAATAAGCACTCTTGTAAAGAAGTCAGTTTAGGCTTTTGATGTAAGATGAATTGATGCGGAGCTAAGGCTTGTTTGTAAGAAGGTTAAGTCCCAGCTGTGTGCGTGGACGACCTCTGCAGCTGTGTGCACAGAGGGTTTTGGGTGATTAAGGAAATCTGCAGCTGTGTGCACAGAGGCCTGCAGCTATGTGCGCGGCTTTAAGGACTTGAAGGGATCTGCAGCTGAGTGCGCAGATCAGAACTGTGGTTTTTGTAAAGAGTTGAATAAAACACAGTTCTGTGGACATAACCCCTAAAATGGGGGTGAACCACGTTATATCGTGTGTTGTGGTTTTTGTTGTGTTGTTGTTATGTTCTTTTATGCATTGATAAATATATAACTGATAAGTAAGATCACTGCTAAAAACTAACTTCGCTGAAATTCCCAGTAAAGGGTTAAGCAAGGCACTGTTTGTTTATCTAACCGCGAAGCTAAATAAGTAACTATTAAGGCTTTGCATTTTATGATTATAATTGTTAGAAGCTAAAGGTACAGTAATATCCCTCTTCTACTTGCAGAAACCTGATTCTGCAGCACCCCATAGCTGTTTCGGGTGAGACTGCAACCTGTCCGTAGGTTGTTGCCGAAAGGGCCAACACTGTGGGTCTTTTGTAGGTGCGAAGTTAATGGTATAAATCCCGGGTCTGCCCTATAGCCCAACATTCATTGAACATTTGATCTTCCAGATACTTGCCTACCACTGTCGAGCACCCAATATGCAGATAGACTATTACCAACATACAAAGCATACGGGATTTATTGTCAACCCGAGAAAGTCTTTTATTTCAGAGGATAAATGCACAGTATATGCGTTAAACATCAAATCACTGTAATTGAACACTCTTATCCTCTAACAACTATGTTCATCCCAAGAATCCGTGTAATCCTATTCATCTTCTAAATACTACAAATTCAATTACCTGTATTTAAGGAAAATGATCTAAGATTCAAACAGCAATTGCAGATAAAAAATAAATCCTATTCACAACCCAGAACGAGAAAACTGCCTATTCAATCTGATTACTCTTGAAATCCATAAACATAAATCAAATATTAATCTAAGAATTCAATTGCAAAGGATTGAGTTCAGCTACTCTAAGGAATTGAATTGCAAGAATGAAAATCAACAATCATAACAGGAAAGATAAATTGCAAGGATTCATGGGATAACAATTTGAAACTACAGGATGAATAAAGCTGTGTACAACTACCACTCAAATTGCACAAAGGAAGTTCCCTACCCAGTCGACTGCCACTCTATACCACTTACCAATCTTAAGAAAATGCAATCACAATTATACTGTAAATCGACACTACTACAGCTGTGTACAAAGGAAATAGGATGAACAAAACATCACACATTACTGAATTGAAAAAGTCCTAAATTAACTCAGCAATCTCTGTGGAAGGCGGGCCCAGCCTTCACACAGAGATGCTGGATGAACAACGTGCAACTCTCTTAAATCAGAGGTAACTCCTTATATTAAAGAAAGAAAGATTACACAAGTTGCTTCCGTTGCTAATACAATGAATGAATTATCTATTTTCCAACCCCCTGGGTCGAAACAGCTCCCCATATTTATACATGCAGATCATAACATCCGATCCTATTAAAGGGCAGCCATGAAGATCTCTGATCTTCAGGCGCCTTAAAAAATAGTAGTTGTTACAAATATGGCATGATAATGACATGGAAAATGCGAGAAAGCTGTTAATTTGCCCAGGAGTAGCGATCTCTTCAGATCACAATTATACTCGAGCAGCAATGTAGCGCGTTCTGTTACACTGCACTGTCACCGCTCGGTCTAGGATATTGCATTAAAACCACGTGCCTTCATTGATGATCGGGGGCTGAGGGTCCTTTTGAGCAACGAATGTCCCTTCCTTTGATATTTGTTCAGCCCCCATCCATCTACAGTCCACTTATCTCAAACTACCTTCATAAATCATAACAAGTTAGCACATTTGAGAGATACACAACTTTAATTATCACAATCATAAGCATTAATAAGATAAAGCAATGATCAGTCATACCTTGGTAGTTTGGGGATTAAAGTGAGGACAACAGGTCTGATTAGCATGCTAAATGATGTAAGACAAGGGAAGAAAATGTGATTGAAGATGGTTAAAAAGGGCCAATTCTAGGCTCAACATCTCCCCCCAACTATCCTGTTGCATGTCCTCATGCAACAACCTGCATCATTCGGAGTTTGAGTTCTGTACTGAGCTGTGTTCATGGATGGAGGAGAAGTTGTAGGGAAACTCAGGCACTTCATCTTCCTTTAAAAAGCCTCTGTGAGTAACCCAGTACTTCCAGCACCGCTGCTCCTCTGCCCTAGTCAAGGAAAAATCTATATTATACAGTTTTGCTGGCCACCAAATGAGGGGGAATTTGAAGTTCAAACCCAACCAATCAACTCCACACTCCCTCATGCTTCCCACATAGCCCTTGACTCTGGAAAGTGCCTGCTTGAAATTTTTGAAACAGTAAGGATCTCGGCTTCTAAGTGCAGAGGAGGCAGCCTGCCATCTATGTTTACTCCCTTCCAATGCTACCTGCTGATGTCTGGAAATGTAGTTGGTGCAAGTGGAGATCACTTCTTCTTGCAGTCTCATGATATGCTGTGCCTGGGGGGGCCTTGAAAGAAAACTTCTGTACCATGCCAAAAGAATGCTAGGATTCTGGGGTTCACTTCGAATCCATAAGTCAGTGTGGCCTTCATTATGGGAAAAGGTCTGAAAAGACCTTTCCCACTGAGTGTGATTGCTCACAAAAGAGGCAAAGGCTCTTAGCTGAACATCCCCTGCGAATGGAACAGGGTTTGAGTGGCGGTTCAGGGGGAAAGCCATCTCATGCAGGTATAACTCACACAGTAGGTTCTGCTCCTCAAAATTGCTTCCAAAAAATGTTTCCAAGAACTTTGCTGAGGTTGTGATTTTGAACGATCTCCGCTCCTGTACAGCCTTCAATTTAAACCAGACAAATTGCTCAAATAGGAATACTGGATAAGAGGAAGAGGGTTTCCTGGTGCCCATGAGTTCTTGAGAGAATGTGTACATCTATTCTTTCTCTTGCTGCATGGATTGAAACTTTTTCAATTCTCTCAACTTGTTCTGCAGCTCTTCTTCCTGATCTCTGTGGCCCATGCGTTCTTCGGCCCACTTCTCTTCCAGTGCTTTAATAATTTTTCTATGCTCACTCAAAGCAATCATGCCCTTCTGGATTTCTTCCACCTGGCTTTTCAATTTGGTCACTTCCATCCTCAGGGTGGAGGCTTCTGTTGTGAGGTCCAAAATTTCATTTTTATAATGCTTTTCTTGCTCCAAGTTTAAATCAATGAAATCTTTAAGGGGTAGAAGCACTGGTTCTTGTGGGGCAGTGTCCTCCAGCATATCCAAATTTACTATGAGAGTTGTTGGTTCTTGTGCAACAACAACATCCTTCAAACTCTTTTCAACAGCTACATTCATAACTTTTAGAGACACTGGTTCTTGTGTGACAGTGTCTTCCTCTTGGTCAACCTGCATTTCTGAATTTGGTTCAAGAGTTGCTGGTTCTTATGTAGCAACAACATCCCTTGGATTCTCTTCAAAAGCTGTATTCATGGATTTTTGAGACACTGGTTCTTGTGTGACAGTGTCTTCCTCTTGGTCAACCTGCATTCCTGAATTTGGTTCAAGAGTTGCTGGTTCTTGTGTAGCAGCAACATCCCTTATATTTTCTTCAAAAGTTGCATTCATGGCTTTTAGAGACACTGGTTCTTGTGTAACGGTGTCTTCTTCCTCCTTCTGCCTCTGAGATTGGATATCTTCCTCATTGTACAGCTCCTCCTCAAGGATTTCAGTGTCACCTGAGGACTGTGTCTGTACCTATTCATCCTCACTCCACTGTATATTGGAAATGATATTCCTTCCAAGGTTATCTTCTAATTGCAATTCAGGAATCCTTGCTGCAGCTTCCAAGGATGTTGGTTCTTGTGTAGCAACATCCTTGCTTACCTCTTCATCCTCCTGTTGTTGCGATTCTTCTTCTATGAGCTCTGTATCATGGGAACATTCTGGAGTTACAGTGCAAAGTTCTTCATTCAGTTCCAGAGTGTCCTCCATCCCAGGTTCTTCTCCCCCTAGCTCAGCCGATTGAACAAGTATATTCAGGTTTGCTGGTTCTTGTGTTGCAGCCCCCTGTTCAAGTTCATCAATGTCCTGCCCTTGTGGCTCGGCTTCTACAATTTCTATGTCGTGGGAGCATTTTCGGGTTACAATGCAATCTTTGTCCCCGACATCATGCATGATTTCATCCTTTTTCTCCTTTGCCACCGGATTAGTGGCAACTTTGACAAGGATGTTTAAAGATGCTGGTTCTTGTGTTGCAGCATCTTCTTTTTCTGCATTTTCCTCTATTGTGGGCGCTGATTGTGGTGTTGTGCAGGTGCGCATTATAATCTTGTGGCTTGCCTCTTTGAAGATTTCCCCATAAGTGGGCAGATCACACACTCATCTTCCTTTCTAGGTTCGGTAGAGTTCGACCCCTCCAACTGGTCTGCTGCCTCCACTAATGTATACATTTTCCTTTCTCCTAATTTTCTGCAGATTTCCTTCCATGTCTCCAATTCCCTTCGAAGTACTTGGAATTCTTCTTTTAATAGTGTGTTGTCATCCAGAAGTCCTTCAATGCTGGGTTCTTCCTCGACTGGCCTTTGTGGAGCATCCATTGGCCTCGGTACAAGGATTGAGAACTCAACCTGTGCTTCTAGGGTTGCCCATCTTTTTCTGGCTACCTCTGCTGTTGCAGCCGTTTTAGTTCTTTTCCTTCTAATAGGTGAGGTTATGTTAAGTTCGTAGATTGATCTTTTCTTTCTCCTTTGTGGTGTTTTCTTTTGTGGAGCTGGGATATCGGGTTTCACAGCCGAGGTCGAAGGAATATTTTCTTGCTCCTCAGGCTGTTCTTCCACAATTAAAGTTCCTCCTTCCCACTCAGATGAGGATTCAATAGTTACTGGCTTGATATTTTATTTAATTGCCCCAGCTCTGTCACCTTCAGGTTCAACTGTCGCAACACTTGGTGCTGCTCTAGTTTCACCTTCTGCTGGCAGAGCTGTCCTGTTGTCTATGTTCTCCACAAGGTTTTTATGTACACCCTCCTCCAATTGCTCTGCCTATGCCTCTGGTTGCGCTTCTTCTGATATAGTTTCATCCCCCCCCCCAACTATATTGGAGGAACTCCGGTCTTCCTGCTGTGGTTGAACCTGTTCCTGTTCTATCTGGACACCTAGCAAGGGAGCTGGTTCCTGAGCTCGAGCTGTGAATTGTTCCCAAGTTATATTATGCTGAGCAAGGGTTCTTAAAATTATTAATTTGATGAGACCATGGTGGGTCAGGGAGGCAAATGGGTGTTTAGCGGCTTGGACGAACGCCGCCATATGACGCAAGTCATGGAGCAAATAGTATGGAATTTTCAATAAAGTGCCATGGCGGAGATGAGAAGGTAAAGGCAGGTCGAAATTATAAACAGTTTGGTACCTACCTTCACAAGTGATGTACTTCTTGAGGAAGACAACAACCTAATCCCATGGCCGCGGTAATGAGTGCAGTGCAATCCCTCTTCTTGATGATTGAACTTGCTCCCCCTCTCGTAAAAATGCTTCCCGTGCGCTCGCTGTGGGAACTCGTCGTCCAAACCATGCCTTTCCCACCTGGGGGATAGCAGTAACCTCGGATATAATGGATTTGGAGACTTCTATGCGCATCCCCCACACTTCAGAGTGAGTTTCTGTGAGGTTTAAGGCAAATTGTAGGGCTGCTTCCCGGTTAAAGCCATCCAGTCGCTCAAAAAAATTCGAGCCAGCCGACGGCTTGAAAGATGGCCAGAACTGTGGGATTTTTCCTAAGTTCCTGTGTATCCAAAGGTTCATGGTGAGCTGGAATCCCCATAATCCTGGCTGCAGACTGAGATTGCTACTTCGCAGATTACAGAATCCAAGAATGGAGGTTGCAACGCAGAGGGTGCACGAATCGCTGAGCGGAGATGTTGAGTAAATGGGCAAATTTGGAAAGCTCAGCTCAGAAAAACATTCGAAATTTTTATTCCAAATTGGGGAAGGTGGCGGTTATTAGTTTTTACGTCGCACGGGGGAATGAGTTAATTAGGCTATAATGGTGATACAATTAAAGGTACGACTAATATCGCTAAATCATATCAATATTTAATCACGTGAAAATCAAAGCCATACCTCGTGAGACTGTGCGTGAGATATCATGCGGAGAATGGTGGAACGTGCGGTTGCTGATGTTGCGAAGCTGAACTCGTGCGCTGTCATTAAATTGATCATAATGACGAGGATAAGGCAATAATTTCTTCCGCCGGTTAAATACAAACCATCTTATCGCCAGGGTCGGAATTATGAACAAAGCGGTCGTCGTATGGCCCATTTCGCCGGCATAAGTTGGATGAATCAGAGCCATATCTAGCAAGTTGAAGCAATTCTTCTGTTAATACTGGAGTTACCTCTGCAAGTTTCCAAAAAAAACGGCCTTTAACGCATGAAAACATTTGCCAAATGAAGCGGAATTGCAGCTGCCAGGAATGATATCGCGGTCAAGGAAAAAGATGTTGCAGCCATCGGGAAAAGTTCACGGCCGCCGGGAAATATGTTGCAGCCACCGGGAAAAGTTTGCGGTTGCCGGGGGATTTTACGGTGATCGGAAAAAAAATCACGGCTGCCAGGGAAAAGTTTGCGGCCCCCGGGAAGTATGTTGCAGCCGACGAAAAATGGTCCACGGCTACCGGAAAATATGTTGCAGCCGTCAAAAAATGGTTAACGGTTGCCGGGAAAAAGGATTTTACGGTCATAGGAGAAAGTCACGGCTGCCGAAAAATATGTCGCAGCCGCCGGAAAGTATGTTGCAGCGGCCAAGAAATGTATTTTGAAGGAAAAGGAAATGCAACATAGGAAGGCATAGGAAAACGACTCCGCTCGACAGGCCCAATCTGGTCATTCCCCTGGCGCTTCCCTGCAAATTTTTGAAAATAACGACAACGAAAAGATCAAATGAAAAAGGAAAAAAAACACAATATAAAATGCAGCAGAGAAAAAAAAACATTATTTATGTACAGTGATTCAAACACGATTTACAGTCTAAGGATTGGAAAAGGCAGAGAGAAGTTCCTGCCTTGATGTCAGCTGATAATCTGGATTGGCGGTAGTTTGCGAAATGAACGCATCTTTCGAAGTAGGCTTACGATACAGTCGCAGCTTGTGGCCATTAGTAAATAATGGGATGCGGTTTTCGTCAATGGTCACCGAACGGACAATGCCATTGTCAAATACCCTGTCGACCAAATAAGGACCCAGCCACCTTATACGTAATTTACCTTTAAAATCCTTTTTGAACCTGGAGTCATATAGTAACGCCCAGTCCCCTTCACGGAAGGATTTTCTTTTTAATAAATTGGTCATGCCAATTGGATCTCTGTTGCTGAAGCAACACAGTCTGATCTTCTGCAACCAACCGTTTCTCGTCTAATTCATTTAATTGATTCAATCTTCTCTTCTGGGCCTCCGTTACATCCAGATTCAATTCGACGGCTGTCTTCAGGGTTTTGATCTCAAACTCAATTGGAAAGATGGCACTCTTCCCATACACTAAATCATAGGGAGAGAAACCTGTGGTGTTGCGCCAAGTCGTACGATATTCCCACAGTGCTTCCGAAAGCCTGTCAGTCCAATCCTTTCGATGGCTCTTAACTATTTTAGTAAGGATGGCTTCAATAACCTTATTAGTACTCTCCACCTGACCATTGGCTTGGGGGTGGTAAGGTGAAGCCACCCTATGCTGCACATGATACTTCCGGAGCAAGGATTCAAATTGGTGTGACATGAATTGCGGTCCCCCATCGGTAACTACTTCCTTCGGTACCCCAAAGCGGGTAAAAATTTCACTGTACAGAAAATCCATCACCGCCTGGTCATTAGCCTTAGCCAAAGCTACAGCCTCTACCCACTTGGTCATATAGTCAGTACAAACCAGAATATAAGCTTTTTGTCTGGAAAGAGGGCTGATAGGGACAACAAAGTCCAGTGCCCACCTATTAAATGGTTCAACTAATACTTGAGGTTGTAGAGGCATCTGGTTTGTTTTATTGGGCTGGCCCATCCTTTGGCAGCTGTCACAGGACTGAACATACCTTTTAGCGTCCCTAAACAGAGTCGGCCAGTAGTAGCCCATCCGCAGCACCTTGTGCCCTGTTCTTTTGTCTGCAAAGTGTCCCCCGCAAGGCTCATCATGACAGGATTTCAGTATGTGAAAGATCTCATCTTCTCTTACACATCTCCTAATCTCAAGATCAGTTCCTGTGTAGAAGAGATGACCATTTAGCCAACAATACCTGGCACTCTGCTGAATGATTTTTCTTTTTTCTCGTTTAGAAATATGTGGTGGGAGCTTTCCTGCAACCAAATAATTAGCGACGTCTGCATACCAGGGAGAGTGAGCTGAAAGTGCGAATAGATGTTCATCTGGAAAAGAGTCCTTAACAGGCAAACTATCATCACTGTTAGTAAGACGAGATAAGAAATCAGCAACGACATTTTCTTTTCCAGGTTTATCTATAATAGTAATATCAAATTCCTGCAATAACAAGAGCCACCTAATCACTCTGGCATTGGTGACAGGTTTATTCATTAAGTATTTAATGGCAGAGTGGTCAGTGTGCACAAATGTGGGATACCCAGTAATGTAATGTCGAAATTTATTAAGAGAGTAAACAATAGCTAGGAATTCTTTTTCAGTAACTGTGTAATTAAGTTCAGCAGGGGCTAAGTTTTTACTAACATAATAGATGGCATAAGGTACTTGACCATCCTGCTGTCCTAATACTGCTCCAATGGTGGTATCAGAGGCATCTGAGGAAATATGGAAGGGTAGGGTCCAATTAGGTCCCCTTAAAATAGGAGCTGTGGACAGATTTTCTTTAAGCTTATCAAAAGCTGTCTGGCATGCTTCACTCCACACAAACTGTGCATCTTTCATTAACAGAGAGAACAAAGGAGAAGCCAGTTTGGAGAAGTTTTCTATAAATATTCGATAATATCTAGCATGTCCCAGAAAACTTTGCACCTCTTTCTAAGTCGCAGGGGTAGGTATATTTTTTATCACCTTGATTTTTGAAGGGTCTACCTGAATGCCATTGGTAGAGATGAAATGCCCTAATACCACTCCCTCACTCATCATCATATGGCACTTTTCGGTGCTTAATGAGAGCTGAGTCTGTTCACAGCGAGTTAAAACCTTCTTTAAATTTTTCAGTGCTTCCTCAAAATCCCTACCATAGGGAGTAAAATCGTCCATAAAGATTTCCATACTATCATTGACTAATTCAGAGAATATGCCAATTACAGCTCTTTGAAACGTTTTCGGTGCGTTACATAGACCAAAGGGAAGCACTCTGTAGGAAAACGTTCCCCAGGGACAAGTGAAGGTGGTCTTATCCTGATCCTCAGGAGCAATCTGAATTTGGTTGTACCCACTGAACCCATCTAGGAAGGAGAAAAACTTCTTCCCTGATAGGGTATCAAGTACTTGGTCAATAAAGGGCAGAGGGAAATGATCCTTTTGGGTAGCTTTGTTTAGTTCCTTATAGTCAACACAGACCCTCCATTTACCATTTTTGTTGGGCACAATTACGAGTGGGGAAACCCACTCACTATCCGAAATAGGATATATAAATCCTGCTTCCAAGAGTTTCTGGATTTCTTCCTTCACTATATCCCTCAGGTTGAGGTTCATGCGTCGTTGGGGTTGAAACACAGGCCGGGAGTCACTTTTAATATAAATGTGATGGGTGCACAGATTAGAGGGAATACCCCTCATGTCTGTGTACTCCCAGGCGAACGCCCCCTTGTGTTCTTTCAAGAGGCTGATCAGGCGCTTCTGTTCTTCTAAGGAGAGACTAGGATTGATATTCAAAGTTCTTCTAGGCTCTACCTCAATAGGAATGCTTTTTGAATTTTCTAAAACTGGGATTATGTTTGTGTCACCAACTAGTGCTTCTTTCGTAATATTTTCTTGTTCTTCCTTGCCTAAGGTAATATTCAGGATTTGATAGACTTCTCTATCCACTGAAGCGGGTTCACTAATAAAATTACTAATAGTATCATCTTCTGTTTCATTTTTAAATGTTAAGGCCTTCCCTAGAGTTAATAGGGGCTGAACATCCTCCTCCTCCTCCTGCTGCTCTATTCAAAGGGATGTTTCAGCCTCTAAGCTTGGTCGAGCTGGAGGATACAGGGTGAGGCTTTTAGTCTCCGTACCATTAGATATAGTCATGGACCCTGATCGACAGCTGATGTAAGCATCGGCTGTGGCCAACCAAGGCCTCCCCAGGATCAATGGGTGTCCCCCCAACTGCGATTTTGGTTGTAATACCAAAAAGTCAGCAAGGTACTCCCATGAATCTACTGAGATGACAAGGTCGTCCAAAATTCCTTCGGGTCTAATGGTGGATCTGTCTGCTAATTCTAAAATGGTAGGGGTCGGTCTAACATTAGTGAGCCCAAGCTTCTTTACAGTCTCCATTGTTATGACATTTATCGCTGCCCCTAAATCTACTAGCACGTTGGGTATCTGTGTCTGTCCTACATATACAGTGACAGTAGGATTGCTAGGGTCGTCATACTTTGTCACAGGGGTCTTTCCTGTTATCAAGGCAGATAAATTCCCTATGACGTGAACAGTGGGAGGGTCTCTAGGTTTCCTTCCTGGTTTCTTAGTGCACAGGTCCCGAACGGTTATAGCATAAATAGGCACATCTTGAAGAGCTTGAAGAAGGGGGATTTTGACATAAAGGTTTCTTAACTCTCCTAGGAGGTTAAACTGAGGTTGTCCCCCTATTCTTGGTAGCATTAATCTCTCAGGATATGGTGGTTGTCTTTTCATCTCGGTAGGCTGCGTATTGTTAGATTCATCGTTTGATGTTTCAGCCGTTCCATGCTCAGCATCTTCAATGATAGGAACTGTAGCAGATGGATGCTATGAACTCCTTTCTTCTTTATGCACAGAAGGTGGAGCATCTTCTGTAATTATGGGTTCTACTATTTTCCCAGATCGTAAACGAATATCATTACAAGGTACAGGGGAAAGAGAGTAGGCCGGCATATTGACAGTCTCCAATTGATGGACTGTTTTATTATTCGTGTTAGGATTAGGTTGGGCAGGCAGCTGAGGTCGTATCGGTATATTAGGGACAAAATTATTTTGCAACTGCAGGTGCGACTGTTGAGGTGGGTATTGCGGATATTGAGGGAATTGAAAGTATTGAGGAGAATATGGTGATTGTTGAGGTGGAGGTGGTTGAGGAAACTGGTTCCCAGGGTGGAAATTCCTCCATCCAGGAGACCACGACGTAGGTTGGTGTGGTGGTTGTGTCCAAGGACTCCATGAGTTAAAATTTTGCATTGCAGGTTGAGAGGAATTCCACTGAGCATAATTTGAAGGGAATTGTGTATTGACGTTTTGCATGTTATTATTCCAATTGCCCATATTATTCAAAAATGGAAACGAGTCTAGAGTCATACCTTGATTTCGAGGCTGCCAAGGTTTCTTCTGTGCAATGAAATAGGCCGATTCCACTTCTGGGGTTGATGCCTGCAGGACAGCCTTCACTTGGGGAAGTGAGGGACATTCTTTCATGTCGTGGTTCAGCTCACACAGCTGACATACTTCTACTTTATCAAGCGGGCATTCTCTCAGCGGATGATTCTTTCTACATCGTGGGCAGAACACTCCTAGTGTGAGATCCTCTACTGCCTGTTTTTGTTTTGCCTTCAGGACATCGATCTCTGAGGAGATGGAACTCATCATCTTTGTCTTGAAATTTTCAAGGAGATTACCTATCTCTGCACGGGTGGCTCCTCCATTGGATGACTTCTGAGTTCTATCAAAGACATCACGTTCTAACTTATCCCGTTTGTCCCGCTTATTGTTCCTGGAAGAGCCCCTGGAGTATCTCTTACATAGTTCCACAATCTTTCCAAAAGGTTCTTTGGAGATATCTCCCTTTCGTAGCAGATTTAACATGTCTAAGAAATCATCCCTGATCCCACGAAGAAAGATTATCTTGAGCATGTCCAGCCCCATGTTCGTCTGCCCAGCTCTCTGCACATTGTACAGTAGCCTTTCCACAAAATCCTCCAGACTTTCGTCCTCCTTCTGCACCATTTTGAATAATTCTTCTCTTTTATCCTTGGTGTTGCAATATTCTTGGTATTTTTCCAGGAACACCTATTTCATTTTATCCCAATTAGCAACATTTCCTCCCCCAAGGCTCATGAACCAGCGTAATGCGTTGTCCTTCAGGGTGGCAGGGAAAAGTTTCAGCTTTTGCGCATCGGTGACATAATCATAGCTGCGACAGAGAATATCGAATTCAAAAAGGAATTCGTCGGGATCTTCTACCGCCTTTCCATGGAAGCGAGGCAGCACCGATGGTGAGATATTCTTCATAGGGGCTGCCCCTGCTGGCTGCTGAATTGGGAATTGTAGTGTAGCCATCGTTCCTTCAGGCAGGGAGTGATTGTCATGATGATAGTTTTCCCCCATTGCCTCTTCCTCATCAGAGTCATGTCTGTTACTCATCTCCTCTTCTGTTTTCTCCTCCTCTGTTTCCTCCTTTTCGTTCATTCCCACGTTCTTTTCCTCGTCCTTCTCTTTGTCCTTCTCCTGTTCCTCGTTCTTTCCCTTCTTCCTCCACTGATCAGCAGTCTTCTGGTGAAACTGCATCCACTCTTCTTCGGTTACAACCTTCCTGAAAATGTGGTATGTTGGACCTCTACCAGCAGGTCCAGTTGTAACAGCTGTGTCCTTCTATGCAGGTATATTCGAGGAAGTTGCGACTGCTCGTGTATTATCCACCGTGGACCCTGACGCTAGCGCCCCAGGATCGACAGGGTTTCTTCTGATGGGAGTTTCTTGCTGGCGAGCCCTGGTAGATGAATCAGTTCTGTCAACAAGGTCGTCGATAAATTTCCTTCTGCCCAATGGTGTTCCTCGACCGCGACCCAAGCCACCTGCACTGTTAGTATCTTGTGGGGTTTTGGGAGTTGGGAGTTGATCGCGTTTTACCCTCCTCGTATTCATGCAACCCAAATCATTTTAGAAAAAAGAATAGAAAATACTGGATAGAAATAATTACCAGATGCAACTAATGATAGTGTTTAATTTTATCCTTCCCCGGAAACGACGCCAAAATGTTGAGCACCCAATATGCAGATAGATTATTACCAACATACAGAGCATACGAGATTTATTGTCAACCCGAGAAAGTATTTTATTTCAAAGGATAAATGCACAGTATATGCGTTAAACACCAAATCACTGTAATTGAACACTCTGATCCTCTAACAACTATGTTCATCCCAAGAATCTATGTAATCCTATTCATCTTCTAAATACTACAAATTCAATTACCTGTATTTAAGGAAAATGATCTAAGATTCAAACAACAGTTGCAGATAAAAAAGAAATCCTATTCACAACCCAGAACGAGAAAACTGCCTATTCAATTTGATTACTCTTGAAATCCATAAACATAAATCAAATATTAATCTAAGAATTCAATTGCAAAGGATTGAGTTCAGCTACTCTAAGGAATTGAATTGCAGGAATGAAAATCAACAATCATAACAGGAAAGATAAATTGCAAGGATTCGTGGGATAACAACTTGAAACTATAGGATGAACAAAGCTGTGTACAACTACCACTCAAATTGCATAAAGGAAGTTCCCTACCCAGTCGACTGCCACTCTGTACCACTTACCAATCTTAAGAAAATGCAATCACAATTATACTGTAAATCGACACTACTACAGCTGTGTACAAAGGAAATAGGATGAACAAAACATCACACATTATTGAATTGAAAAAGTCCTAAATTAACTTAGCAATCTCTGTGGAAGGCGGGCCCAGCCTTCACACAGAGATGCTGGATGAACAACGTGCAACTCTCTTAAATCAGAGGTAACTCCTTATATTAAAGAAAGAAAGATTACACAAGTTTCTTCCGCTGCTAATACAATGAATGAATTATTTGTTTTCCAACCCCCTGGGTCGAAACAACTCCCCATATTTATACATGCAGATCATAACATCCGATCCTATTAAAGGGCAGCCATGAAGATCTCTGATCTTCAGGCGCCCTAAATAATACTAGTTGTTACAAACATGGCATGATAATGACATGGAAAATGCGAGAAAGCTGTTAATTTTCCCAGGAGTAGCGATTTCTTCAGATCACAATTATACTCGAGCAGCAATGTAGCACATTCTGTTACAACTGCACTGTCATCGCTTGGTCTAGGATATTGCATTAAAACCACGTGCCTTCATTTATGATCGG